>JABSTQ010009399.1:60000-272500 GCA_013358835.2 Ixodes persulcatus | reverse complement strand
GTTTATGTCGTGACCCATTGCAGTTCTGGAGGTACGTCAAGAACCGTACAGCAAGGACTTCATCGACATCGCTGACTCGTCTGGAATTTCGATTAGCAAACCCGAAGTGGGTATCGAACGCTTTTGTGAGCTTTTTTGCCACTGTGTATTCTTGCAGCCGGAATGGTTTGCCTGTGACTGACGTTACTGACAGTGGTAGCGATCGCCTATCAATTTCATTCTTTGAAAACTCTGACATTAAACTTGCAATCTAAAAACTAAAACCTAAGTTATCGGTCGTATTAAACGGTTATCCCTATCATTGTCAAAGGATGCTCTTCCATTTTCACGCCCATTCTAACGCATATCTTTAACCTTTCATTATCGACATGCACTTTTCCTTCGATTTAGAAAAAATTCGATAACCGTACCGATACATAAGAAAGAAAGAACGGATGATCCAAAAAACTATAGACCCATGCCATTATTATGTCCATTTGCAAAGGTCTACGAAATAGTACTTTCGGAATATATTTCTAGCTTTTCTAAACATAAGATCAGGCACGTAGCCAGGGGGGGGGGGGGGGGGGCCATGCGGCCCGCCCCCCCCCCCCCCCCGAAATATTTCATTTTGCTGTGGCCTCCTCTCCCCCCTCCCCCTGGTACAGCATTTTGTCACCCCCCCCCCCCCCCCACCCCGAAACAAAATCCTGGCTACGTGCACTTGGTGTCTTTTCTTAATTTCGTTTCGCCTGTTGTGTATCAGCGGGGTCAGGTTGACACTGTATATTTTGATCGGTCTCAGGCATTTGATTTGGTTGACAACTCGCTACTTTTACAAAATCTGAAATCGTACGGTATGAATACTACGCTATGTACCTTGCTTCACGAGTATTTGTCCGAAAGACACAACTTTGTACGTATATATCCTTCACTCTAAAAGAAAAGGGGTATCACCTTACACCCTTTTGTCCCATATAATGCACCCCAAAATTTTAGTTCGACGTACAGCGCACTATAGTCAAACAGACGGCCCCAAATTTTACGAGGGGCTTGATAACAGTGCGATCTAACTTATTAGATAGCTAAAGTACGTATCAAAACCACAGAAAGAAGACACTGAGGTTTTTTCAGTAGGGCCAAGAAAACCCCGATTATTATTTTTTTGTCGTCAGTAGTAACACGTGTATTAACTATTTTAATAAGTTGTATCACACGACTGTAAAGCCTCTCGTGAAAGTTAGTACCGTCAGATTAACGTCAGTGCGCTGTACGTCCAACTGAAGTTTTGGGATGTATTATGTGGGACAAAGGGTGTAATAATACACCCTCTTTTTTTAGAGTGTTGGTCATCTCTCCCGGCCTTTTGTCACCCTCTCTGGTGTTCCCCAGGGGTCTATTCTTGGGCCGATTCTTTTTAATGTTTTCATAAACGACCTTAGCTCATGTGTTGTACATTCAGAAATCCTTCAATACGCCGATCACATCAAGTTATTTAGGTATAGTATCTGGGGAGGACTGCGTGAAAATAATGGATGTTGTCAAATCAGTGAGTGATTGGTGTAGTTTTAACAGGCTTACACTTAACCCCACTAAGACTGTTGTTATGTCATTTGCTAAGAAGCTAAGGCCTTTTCATTTCTGTTACCATCTCGGCAATGCCCCATTGCAATGGGTGGATTGCCCTCGTGATCTTGGAGTTATATATATAGACTCTTCTCTGTCATTTAATATACATGTCAGTAACATTGTCAACGCCTCTTTCCGTACGTTGGGTGGCATATCTAGAATTACACGTGCGTTTTCCATGTCGGCCTGTATTATGCAGTTGTAGTTTTCATTATTTAGGTCTAAGCTGGAGTTTTCCTCTGCTGTGTGGAATTCTATTGGGCGTACGCACCAAGAGTCGATTGAAAATGTCCAGAAACGTTTCTCTCAATTTTTTTACGACCGGTATGTCGGTCGCACTGTTTACTTTGAATATGGAAGACTTTTAGAACGATACAATAGCTCTACTTTGATTGCCAGATGACGCGACAGAGATCTCATATTTTTGTTCAAATGCCTTCATGGAGTCATCGATTGCCCTGACCTAGCTTCAGCGATAAAGATTCATGTTCCGAGAAGATTTTTGCGAATTTCTCTTCCATTTTATGTCAATCAATTCTTCCAAACCTGCGCCATGACACGCATTCAGACCTTGTATAATACTTTCGATGCTTCCTGCATTGACGTGTTTAACCACCCATCTTTTGCAGCGTTCAAGTTGTCTCTTACAAATCTATCAATTTTAACCCATCTTTTGTAGCGTTCAAGTTTTCTGTTGTCAATATGTAGAATAATTCTTCATTTTTGTTGTATGTTAATTGTGCAACCTTACAAAGGCGAAAGCTGTCCACGAGCACAAAAAAATAAACAAATGAATGACTGAATAAATAAAAAATGATCTGCAAAATCTTTTTTTTTTATCTGCCTGCTTGATTGTTAAGTTTGGCTGCCAGTGCCACTAACCTGCCGGCACTGAAAAGTGCCGGCACTGAAAAGTGCCGGCACTGAAAAATGCCGGCACGCATATTCGAATGTTGGTTCTTGCATAATTTTCGTGTGCCGATTTCACAATAACTATTCTGAACTGCGTGATACTAAATAGCATACCGGAAAGGGTAAATGGCGGGGATTCAGAAAACATAGTTAGTTGGGGTAGCCCAAAAGATCGCCGGAGTACCCTTTTAACCGCAGTTAAGTGTGACTGAGGTCAGACTTCACTGCGGTTAAAGGTGCCCGTGCAACGAGGGCTGGCACGTAGCCAGGATTTTGTTTCAGGGGGGGCGCGCCCATGACAAAATGCTGTATGAGGGGAGGGGGGAGAGGAGGTTCCAGCAAAATGGAAGATTTCAGAGGGGGGGAGGGGGCCGGGCCCCATGCCCCCACCCCCCCCCCCCCCCCCCCCCCCCCCCCCCCGTGGCTACGTGCCTGAACGAGGGTAGTATTGGGTGTGCAATCAACCGTCCACAGCCCGTCAGTTAACATAGTACCGGCGCTATGCGGAGCGCAAGCTCGTCTGCTTCTTGCACAGGGGGTTGTGATGACGTCAGAACGCCCAGCTTTTTATTGGGTGATTGAAACAAAATAGTGGGTCAAGTCATCTAGCATTGAGCTCTACCCACTATCCTTCGAATCAAAGCCAGTAACAACATGGCGTCGTTCTGACGTCACCGCATTCCTTGACCAAGAAGTAAGGCTAGCCCACATGGTGCGTTTTTCTCCGCGTCTGCGTCGCGTCTGCACCTGCGCTTTGACGTCACTTCCGGCGCCGGGACGAAACGCAGCGTTTTTAGGCGCATTCCGGCGTATCTGGAGGAGCCAGATATTTTGCGTCCAGGCGTCGCGTTTCGCGCTGCGTCTAGAAAGCAACAACCAACGAACGGCCGTGTTCACTAGTTGCAAGGAGCGTTTGAATTTTCTCTACTGTTTTCGCCCCTGTAGGACTGTAGTTTTCGCCACGGACCTTGCGACAAAGGTGATAAAAATAATAATAATTTTTATTTTCACAAATTGCGATACCTACTTGGCAGCGTGCAAGGCTAGGCAGACAGGTTGAGACCCTTACGCAGGTGCGCCTGCTAGCCCACCGCCAAGTAGGAAAAGGGATACGGGAGGGGGAAAATAAAATGCAAACACTCAAAACAGAAAGATACACATACAAAAACGAGTAACAGCACTGTGCCATTCCACGGCAGAGCGCCCGCCAACGCTCGCAGCAGGGCGAACATGGGTAGTTACGTCCTTCCCCCAGCGGACATCAGTTTACAATACCTTTTGCACAAATTCAGGGACCTCTCCCTGCTCCGCGGGAGACGCTGACGCTCCTTCAGTGGAACAGAGAGGAGCTAGCGAAGTACAAAAGCATCCTGCACTCTTGCAGGCGAAATTTAAAGAATACAAGGACACCGAGAGACAAAGGAACAAAATTAATACTATCGGCAACAGCCGCAAGAACACAACCTCTGCAGCGGCCAGCTGTAAATGTTTTGGCTCGTGAGATGGTGATGCCGATGGCGTACCGAAAGGTGGATGAGGCGTACGCACTAAAAAGGATGAAAATGAGTGAAATTGAGCTTCATTGCATTTTATGTAATACAAATGCGTGCTTACTATTAATAAAATTAAATATTTCGGCATGTAGCCATCATTTAACGCGCGATTTTTATCTAAAATTTGCGTTTGTTTCTTAAGCGCGTCTGGCTACGTTGGGCAGACGCTTCGGAAACGCAGACAACGCAGACGCGAACCGCTGCCCGGTAGCGCTGCGTGTGGTTTGACTGGGCGCACGCGTCTGGCTTCCAAGCCGAGACGCGCGTCTAGACGCACTGAAAAACGCGCCATGTGGTCTAGCCTTAATTGTTTCTGCATTGCTGCGCCTGCACTGCTCCTCACTCACTCGGTGCATTCTGTCTGCAGTTTATGCGGCGACTGCATAATAGCAAGGGCCCGATAAAAGCGTGTGAAAGCAAGGACTCTGCGCGCTATAGATAGATCGCAGTGTCATGCACTGCTGGCTCGTTACGTCAGACCCTCCAACTTAATAATAACGGCGCGGCAAGGTCAGCGGGCGAACAAAAAGGTTCTGCAACGAAGCACTCGCGCCCGTACACACACGTGTTACGACGACAGCACGCCGCAGCCTGCCACGCGCCATGCCAAAAAATCGGCTCGTGCTTTGCACCGCTGTTGTCCGCGGAGATATGCATCGAGGTCTGTGCTCGTGTGCCGGCGTGCCGAGTCCCCTATTGCTGGCATAGAGTTGTTATCGCTTTTGGTTCCTTTTTTTACCTGTCTGTCGTGAGCTCTGACTCTCGCATCCCGGGGGAATTTGAAATAAAAACAACGAATTAATGATCATGATGTTTAAAATCCTGAGACTGGGAAGGAAAAATGAAGAAAAATTGTAGACAGAAAAAAGGGGACAGGACAAACGTTGAGACGTTTGTCCTGTCCCCTTTTTTCTGTCTACAATTTTGCTTCATTTTCCCTTCCCAGTCTCAGGATTTTAAACATCATGATCAACATACACCAGCTCGCCTGCACCTTGACAATTTTTTTGAATTAATGATGTTCACTTTCCTCATCTATGTCCTCCAGATCTTTCACGCCCATCAGGTGGGAAGACGATGTCCTTCTCGTGAAACAGGATCAGGTTCACACTCCGCAGTCTACTATATGAGGCGAGCTGAAGTCTCGATTGCATGTGGGATAATAAGAATGGCGCAATGAGCATTCATTACGCCATTCTTATTATCCCACATGCAATTATCCCATATGCAACCATTCTTATTATCCCACATGCAATGGAAGCATTTCCAGAAGCATTCCAAAGGATACAAAACGCCCTTTAGTAATTTGTAAATAGTTTCCAGTATTTTTTAAATTTTATTTGGGGGGGGGGGGAGGTTAAGCTCTCCTACCCTTCTTGAAAGGGCAGCTATACAATTCCTTAGCTCTCACGGAGAAAGGGAGTAAAAATGCAGCATCTTTCTTCATCGTATAAAGGCAAAGTGTCCCAATGAATGCAATGGACCCCTATTTGCAAGCGACTCCTCCATATTTCTCGAACAGTTTTTTTTTTTTTCTTGGCTGTTTACATTTTTATAAAAAGGGGGATCACCGATACAAATGTTACCTGTGAAGTTACGAAATCACTGTGATCTTTTTTTTTTTTTTTATCCATAATTATATCTCCTCACCAGGGCTCATGGGGGGGGGGGGGGGGGGGGGGGGGAAGGAGGAGGCGTGGGCCCTCCCGGTGAGATACACTTCCAGGTAACACAATCTCGAACAGAGTCATAAACGTCTAAAAGCATATCCTGCCTGTCGACAATAGAAAGGAAGCTTGATGACGTAATGGTTTGACACAAACCGCCGCAACAATTGTTTCAGTGCGTGGCATACGCCCAAAATAACAACGCATTATTCCTACAATGTGTTTCACGTATTTACGATGAAAAGCCGAGTTCGGAAAAAGCAGCGGCTCCTTTGCACCGAACGAAGCCAAAACGCATCCACGGGGAACTGCGTCTTTGCAGATGTCCCGGGCCGCAATCAGCCCTGCCAAATGAGCCCAGTCAAGCCAGACGAACGGCAAGACGGAGAAGCAAACGGAACAACAGGAAGAAGGTCAACGTGTATAATTGCGGGCTTGAGGGGATCGAAGATCTGCCTCGTGAGCCTCCCTCCCGGAGCGCTTCTCGGATTCACCACAGCTTGGCAATCTGCGCGCTTGCACAAGGGGCGGCGGCAGCAGCAATTTGTGACGAAAAAAAAAAAAAAGAAAATAAACGTTGATGCACACCACGTGTATACTCCACTTCAGGAAAGTGGAACCTCCGCGTATGCAGCTAATGACAGAATGTGGGTGTTGATTTGTGCCCTGGTGGTGGTTGCTTGCGCAGACGGTGTACCGAGCAAAGTTGGGAAGTATAATTTGTCGCGTATCTAACGCTATATATGTTGACACTGCAGGCACGGGGCAATAGGCTATGATATAAAAAGAAGTCTTGCTTTTAGGTCTCATTACGTTACACTAAACTGTAACCTAAAGTCTAACTATGCATTAGTCTAACCCTACAAGACTATAGTCTCTCTAGGATACACTATAACCTGTAAACCCCTTAAAAAACTACACCCTTTTACGGTCGATCTGAAAATACTGCCAAGTTGCGCGCACAAAAGAAACCTTAAAAATGGCAAGTACAGGGCGTCACAAAACAAAATTTACACGGTCTTTTTTACCGCAAAAATGAACTAGGCATCGCCGAACGCTCATTTTCCGCCCAAAGGTAGCGCTAGGGGTCACAACCAGATGCCAAAGTTTCAGCCCGATCCGATAACTTAATCAAAAGTTATAAGTGATTTTCTGAAAATTTCAATGGGAAAATGGCGGCCGACGGAGTTTTCGAACACATGGCGGTGGGGCTCTATGGCACCAGGAACCGAAAACGGGCAAAAATGGGCTCCATTTTCCCATTGAAATTTTCAGAAAATCAGTTGTAACTTTTTATCGGATCGGGCTGAAACTTTGGCATCTGGTTGTGACCTCTAGCTCTACCTTTGGGCGGAGAATCAGCGATCGGCGATGCCTAGTTTATTTTTGCGGTAAAAAAAGACCGTGTAAATTTTCTTTTGTGACACCCTGTATATCAATTGTATACAGGCTCTTGGAAGTACACTCTCAAGAAAAAAGGGTGTATCGTTACACCCTTTGTCCCATATAATACACCCCAAAACTTCAATTCGACGTACACCGCCCTACAGTCGAACAGACGGCCCAAAATTTTACGAGGGGCTTGATAGCCGTGTGGTACAACTTCTTAAAATAGCTAATGTACGTTTTACTGACTACAAAAAAATTATAGTTTTTTTTTTGGTCCTACTGTAAAAACTCGGTGTTTTCTTTATGTGGTCTTTGATAGTACTTTAGCTATTTAAAAAAGTTATATTGCACCGTTATAGAGCCCCTCGTAAAACTTGGGGCCGTCTGTTCGACTGTAGGGCTCTGTACGTCGAAATGAAGTTTTGGGGTGTATTATATGGGACAAAGGGTGTAACGATACACCTTTTTACACCCTTTTTTCTGGAGAGTGTACGTATTATATCAGTTATAGAATTGACAGCTTGTTGGTGTTCCTTGCGAACGCCACTTTGCAGCATTTTCACATCCATGAGTGCGTAATTTTTGAAGGGGCCTATAAGTCTAATCACATTAGTCTAGCCTATAAAACTATAATCTCTCTAGGTTAAACCATCATCTATAAGTCAGTGTTGGACAAAATACTCGATAAAAGTATTTAAATTAAGTTACTAAATACCTGCTTCATAAAGTATTTAAAATACTACTCAAGTTACTTTCACTGTAAAGTATCTTGAGTAGAGTACAAATACTTAGAAATGTATTTCAGATACTTTTGAAGATACTTCCGCATTGCTTAATTTGTATCGACGTCATTGACAACGACAATTATGCAGCTACGCAAATCTGGGTTACCAGAATGGTTTATTAGCACGCAACAACATAAAAAAAAGTATCGTAGGGCTATTTTATGCAGTCCGACTATAAAGAGCAAAATATTGTCACGAATGATAAATGCTGAGGTGGCGAATAACTGAAGGAATTAAACGTTTAATGGTGCGAACTTGTTCCCAAAACATAATAAAGAAAGGCTAGCGTCGCAGACGTCGATGTCGGCCAAACAGCAGGATCGACCGCTGGGACGAGACTGACTCCGGACCGCCACTCGGAGCACCTTTTGTACCCGCGTGGGTTTCTGGAACATTCGGCGTAGAAAGTTCGGCGCGTAGAACATTCGTAACTCGACCAGACGACAAAATTCTCGAACTTACCAGAATGTCAAGTTGAAGGAATAAACAAGAGAAATGCGCTTTCTGGTATCGAACCCGTAGCCACCGCGCGAGAGCCTCCGCGCGAAAGCCAAGCGCGGTAACCATTCGACCACGCGCTCGCTGAGCGACGCGTGCGGCAATATCACTGATAGATGTTACAAAATATTTCTGGGACAACAAGAAAGAGGTCGCTTTAGCTATTGGGGAGATCAGACCGTGGCGCCCCAAGCGGTTAACTTTAGAACTAGATGGATGGGGACAACAAATACAATGGCTCAGCGCTCGGCTGGGGTTCGTGTTCTCCCGAGAGGGGAAGGAGGGGCTCTTTTGTTACCCCTCCTGCCTGCATCAACAATGTAGCATGCACGGTGCTCAGCTCAGCACAAAAGCCCAAGTGGGTCAAGTTCGCATCCTCTGACGACTGCTTTCGGGGGAGATCCGGCACTTAACGCCACTTCACTAATTGTTGGTGTTTTTTCATTACACTGTGCCTCCCGCTTTATTAAAAAAGATGACAGAAACATGCCCACAAGGCCTGTGGCATGTGCACAGGCCTTGTGTTGGGTAAACACCAAGGTGTGGGGTGACAAACGGGTCAGAGCGCTTCGCCAATAGTAACATCGCTGAATATCACATCCTGCGGCGCACCTTAGACGCATCGTTTAAAGACCGACGACCAGTTCGCGCCTTCCTTCTCTCCCCCTTGCTTTCTCCTCTCTCCCTTCTAGACTGCCCACCGTTGCAACCGTTGCCTGTTTCCTCCTTCCCCGTGGTCAGGAGGATCTTCTGCCTTGCAGAATCTCGAGTCTGGTCGTCGGCCTTTAACTACAATCCATATTCCCTATACGGGGAGTTCACTATAAACGAACCTGACACACGGATATGAGTGAATGGATAACAATGAGAGCCCACATAATAGCCACGGCAGTGGTCGCACCTTGTTCAAGTAGGTTGCGTTCAGAAAAGCACTCAACGTTGGGGGACACTTTGTTGGCATTTTGAGAGGTCATCCAGCTCCTAGTTCGTTTCCTGTACTGTTCTCTGCTTATTCGCACAGACAGCGTTCGCGAGAGCAATAAGTGCCGAACTGACAACACAAAAAAAAAACCTCGATGTTTTGCCTTCGCGGGATCAAATATACAAAAATCAAAACAAAAATGTCTGTTTTTTTTTGTGTGTGTGTCCACTTCTCATTTTCTTCTATTTGTTATTTTCTTGATACTCAAGTCTGCATTCTACTCGTAGGTCGTTTCCCGGTCTGCTTGCGCCTCAGAGTGGCATCTTTACTTCCGTATAACCACACCTTTTGTTTGAGGATTTTTTTGGGGGAAACTCTATAGAAACAAAAGGCGCCTTTGGGAAGGCGAGGGGAGAACCTTCATTGTACGAACTTTGGGCTGAAATATGAGTCATTGTCGGCAAAAAAGCGATATTTTCACGAGCTCAGTTAAAGTCACCGTAGCTAATCGGAGCTAGCAACAGGATTCGGTTGCTCGAAAGAATGTTCACGTTTGCTCGTGCCACGCCCACGCCACTTCCTACCAAAAAACTCGGAAAATGGCGGAATGTCAAAAATGTATTTAAGATAATGAGTACAAGATACTCGGAATTGTAATTAAAATAGAGTATTAAATACTCTCTATCAAAGGTATTTGCAAGATACCAAGATACTCGAAAAAGTATTTAAGATACAGTATCTTGAGTAGAGTATTTGAGATAGGCACAAGTCTGCTATAAGTCTAACCTCATTCGGGTTCGACTTACACTGCCACATTCCTGCTGTTTTCTTTCTGGCACGCACCGTCATTTTAGCGTGTGCAATTTGTTATCGTCAGGATTGTTTTCATATTTCGCGAGGACGGAAAGCCGCCTCATGTGATTTCAGATGAAGTTTCAGATAAATGGCAACGATGATTTTGAGCACCAAGATGGCTCAAGTGCCGGCAGTTTAAAGCGAGGCTTATCTAGTACTCTGGGCTAGACTTAGTTCGAAGCAGACCGGCCGGCTAAAGGGATTGTCCAATTGTAGTGTTCATTGATAGAGACAGTTCCGTACCTCGTCAAGTTTAACAAGATTGGCATTTCCGTGGACACGGTTTATTTATATACAGTAATTGAAGGGAAATTGAAGCGGTTATGTATTTGAGGGGAAAACATTTAAATCGTCTTCATTTGACCTCCAGGATCACAAGTATTAGGATTATGTTTCAGACTGATGCGCCAAGTAGCCACAACAGAAACTTTCAAAATAGCGCTGAAGCCCCTTTTTTCGTGTGCGTTCCGTCGGTGAACATTTCCGCTCCTTCCGCGAGCCTTACCCGAGCAGTCAAAAACGCTGCACGTGTTCCTTCACAAGCGGCAAGCGCAAGGCAGAGCCGTTTATTGAGAGAGTTTGGCCATACATTGGTTTGAATAGGCGAGCATCTCGGGCTAACCACAGGCCGCGAAAAAGCCCCTAGCGGTGGTCGCGTGCTCTAAATTTGTGCCACGACTATACTTCGTTTCACCTTATGTGCGAGCGAAGGCAAAACTGGAAGCGCGAGCACGGAAGCTCCGTGCGTTCAGGCTTTGCTCGAGCGCGCGAGCTGGGGAGAAATGCAAAAAGCGCTGGTCTCGCGCTTCTAGCTTTGGCTTCGCTCGCAGGTAAAGTGAAACGAAGTATAATTTGAGCCGTGCCGAGCGGAACTCCGCGTCTCAAGATGCTCGCGCACCCCACCCTTTGCACTGCTTTCTTTCAGCCAGTCTCAGGACGCTGTTCTAGCAGTGCAGACAAAGGCATGGGCACGAGCGCGTGGCTTTGGAAAGTGCCTCCTATTGCTCCTATGCACGAGGTCTCGTACAAACAATAGCGTTTCGCTGAGCTAGGCTCACGCGCCTGTGCCTTTGTCTTCACTGTCGACATTTGTGAGATGGAGTAGAGGTCTCCTGATTGGTCGACGCTGTGTCACAAATTTAGTTTACGCTCTAAGCATGGGGGGAATATTCGGCGCTGGCGGCGGCCTTTGCTCCGCCTATTGTCCAAACTCTCCTAATATACGGCTCTGGCGCAAGGCACCTGAACCATCTGGGTAAAGGCTGAACTCCATGGGACGAATTATGTGACGAATAATTGGCGAACGCCGCCCGACGGCACGCTCGCTTTGCGCGCGACGTAGCAGCCACTGTGTTGATTCCACGCGCAGAGCAAAAGCCGCCGGGCGGCGTTCGCCAGTTATTCGTCACATAATTCGTCCCATGGAGTTCAGCCGTTCGCCAGTTATTCGTCACATAATTCGTCCCATGGAGTTCAGCCTTAAAGGCTGAACTCCATGGGACGAATTATGTGACGAATAACTGGCGAACGCCGCCCGACGGCACGCTCGCTTTGCGCGCGACGTAGCAGCCACTGTGTTGATTCCACGCGCAGAGCAAAAGCCGCCGGGCGGCGTTCGCCAGTTATTCGTCACATAATTCGTCCCATGGAGTTCAGCCTTAAGACGTCACACGCAGAGGTTGTTTTTTTTTTTTTTTCAGTTTTTCTAGCATCTATTGTTACGTTCGGGTCGAGTGCTTGTGATATTCAAATTCACGGGACAAAAATACGCTAAAATTCACTTCTAACTCGTTTTTTTTTTTTTTTTTTTTTTCAAAAACCTTTTTTTTTAAGTTTTCTATCATTTTCGGGTTTCAATCTTACCAATAACCACCCTCCTTATTATTTGTTCTTCAGTGAACGTTTCGTGAATAAAATGCGTTGCGAACTTGCGTTGTTTATATCCACGTCTTGCTTAATGTTTCCCCAGCCTGAATAAAAAAGGGATCCAGAGTTATTTTCGTATGTTTTTCGTTTGTAATTCGAATTTGGTCACGGTCACATTCTTCCCTTGATTGTGTTACAAATACTTTTTTTTATGGATTGTATGATTAGCGACGAAAATATGCAGATATTCTATATTAGGCGTTCGCATAGCATCCAGTGGTGCGCTGCTGGGATCTTCGACATCAGAGGCAAAGTATTTTTAATGCGAAAGCATTAAAGGGATACTGAAGCGAAACTTGAAATACACCTATTATGGTCAGAAATAGGTTTAATATGATCAATGATATCCGTAATTCATAATCGCGCGTTTGTATTTTGAACGGATGGCTATATTTTTCACCCTGAGGGGCCCGATTGGGCGCGCGCTCGAAAATCAGCCATCGGAGAGCCCGATGCGTCTTGGATATTTGGCGCATTCGTGACGTCACTTGTGCCAGACGGGAAAGGCTACGGCGTGAATCTTGTGGTTACGAGCGTTGCCACTTGGTGGCGCGTCGACGATTTACAACCTGTGACAACGTGGCCGCTTGAGATGTGCAAGGGCTGCACGCACGCTGCACCACGGCAAGTCGGCAACCACGGCACCACTGACAAAACCAGCTCGGAGGCCGGATTCTCAAAGCGAACTTACGACGAAAAAAGTGTGTACGACAAATTTGAAAGAAAACCCGTATTCTCGAAACGAAATTGTCGTAACTTTTGCGCAGGTTACGACAGAGTCCCACGACAGCTCCGAAGCTGTCTTACGCATTTTTTACGATCAAAGCCGCATGGCCCACAGCGTCGCTCAGTTACATGGTGGCGACGACCAACGGACTTGTTTTTCCTACGTGCTCTTCTCGCGCGTCCCGACTTCAACCAGCAAGAAAAAAGGAAGGAGTACTTGAAACAGACCACGACGAACAAGAACGCTGGATCCACAAACACCCGAGAAGAGCTACAACGGCCACGATTCCACCGACCAAGCGAGCTCGGCAGAATATAGTAGGCCTAGCAGCAACACCGACTCGACGCACCGTTGCTCCGGCGGTCCTTGGCCAAGACCGTCTGCCCACGACCGGCTGGCCTGCTGAATGGAATATGCCCGCGCGACCCTTGTGGACCCTTCCCGGATGAATAGTTTGATCCCTGAACTAAATTTCAGAGGTCAATCTTTTTCCCTTGTCATCTCGATCTCTTTGTTTTCCGAGGCAGCGGGGACGAACGCTGTCGTCGAAAAGGGACTCTCATTGATTCTATCTCCTTGTTTTGTGTGATATAGAGCTCAAATAAACGCCATACGGATTACCTTCGCAACACGGTATGTACACTTTGTTATTAGTATGCCATTTTTATTCTGACACGACGCTACGTCACTGTCGAGCTATAGCAGTTCGTGGGAGCTGCGCGATGTCGGTCCAACCTTTCTTTGCCGAGTGTCACGTCAGTATCGAGTAGCAATCGTGAAAGATCGGTCCCGAAGCGCTTACCGAAACGCGGTCTAAAACAGAACGAATCCAGCACTTCGATCAAACGCGCGCGTCCGCTCCGAGTGTGAACAGGTATTTGCGTGGCTCTTGCTGACACTCTCGTAGTTCAAACGTGTCTTTTTTAACGTCGGCTCGCAACTCGCAGCAACTAATACCGGCCGTGCCAGAAGCGTGCTCGCGTGTTGTCGTGCATAGAGCCGCAACGAGAACGAGCTCACTGTGGCCAACTACGCTTAGGCTTTCTCCGCCAAGGCTTTGCAAACGCGTTCAGGCCTAGGCTAATTCTGCCGGCACGCCGTATTTCCGCAGAACGGCGCTGCTTCTATGCCACAAGTGATGTCACGAGAACTTCACACCATCCACCAGATGTGAAGTTGAAATCGTTTAATTAGGTTTAAAATTAGTTCTCCTGTGTTTTACAGCGCGATATTGATATTTCCGAGGTGATGCCTGTCCCTAGCCCATATTTATGCAAAAATATGGGCGCTAAAATTTCGTTTCTGTACCCCTTTAACTGTCTCATGGAGCGAGCCGACGTCATCACCTTTGAAACCGCGCCAAACGGCTCTTAAACCATTCTCGACAGCTCCCTGAGCTCCCAGCCATGAAACCACGCGCAAACCTAACCAACGGCACCTTTTACACTTCGGTCCCCTTGGGCGGCGCACGTCGACGAGGCTCCCAATGGCCGGACACGCAGCGCCATGGGGTGGCCGGTCGTTGAAACTGACGCTGCGCATCAGTTTCACCGACCGCCGGCACGTTGGCGCGCGCTCGGCGGCTTCTGCTCGTCTCATCGCCGACGAACTTGCCGCAGCCTACATCGTCGGCGGGCCTGGTGGCTCACTGTTCTACTGTCGTCGTAGTTGCGGCCCACCAACTTTAAAAGCTTCCTCACAGCACACAACTTCCTCCGTTTTTTCAGGTACCACTGCATTACCAACGCGTGCCGGCCACATAAAACAAAAGGATAGCTATACTGTCATGAAAAATTAAACAGCAACACACCAAAAATGTATAATTAGAGCAAGCGTTCATGCACAAACACTTGGCAATATTCCAAGCCGCCATTAAAATGGCCGAGACAGCGGAAGTTGAAATTTAGGTGCCGCCAGTAACAAGTAAGCAACGTCACCACTCTAACATTCCCGCAGGAAGCACGGAAGAGGATTTTAAGCATTCCGTGTTCCTTCCTCTCGTGGATAACCTGATCACACAGATGGGAGATTTAAAAAGCACCGGCGTACATTGCAATTACTTTCGTCGCTTCTGCCTGCAAAGATCTTGGAAAGCGGGGCAGGTCTCAACGCTGAAGAGTTTTTGGAGCTCTATTCAAGCCTGTTTTTAATTCCTGAACTCCAATGTGATCTGCTCATGTGGGCTGCCAAATGCAAGAGGGAGAAACGTAAAATGCCCGTCACGTGTGCGCTACAGGCAGTCGCCCTCTGTCTGGAGGAACTAATCCCAAACGTCCATCGTCTCCTCAAGCTCCTAGCGACTCTGCCCTTAACAACGGCGGAAGCCGAGAGCTTGTTCTCTTCACTACGACGGTCGAAAGGATACCTGAGAGCGTCCACTTCGAATGAGCGACTGCTCGGTCTTGCCCTTTTGAATATTCACCGCGACATTGAAGATCAAGCGGAGGACGTCCTGGATATTCTTTGCCGTGAACGCAGGCGACTGCATCTTAATGTGTAGGCGCTTGGCACAAATGAGAGGATCGAGGGAGCCTGTAAATTGTTTTCTGAAATAACGAGTCACAGTTACTTTTTTATTCGCGATAATTTACGGCGTGCTAAAGAACGCTACTTCTTCAATGTGTTCGAGGCAAAAGAGGGGTGTACGGACGTCACGTGGAACGAGTTAAACTCTCTTTTAAATAGAAACTGTTCATCTATTTCAATTAATAAAATAGTGTGTAACGGTGTTGAACCAACCGGATGTTCTTTGGCGAACGCTTTTAGCGAGCATTTTGTGAATATTGGAAGCGAGATTGACTGTAAAGTCTCGTGTTTTTGATGATGATAGAAACAGTAGCTCGATTTTCTTAGAAGCGGTTGTAGAACCTGAGGTCTTTAATGTGAATTTAAAACTTAAGAATAGGGGAGATTTTGACGTGGTAGTTTACAAATTAGGCCTGTTAAATATGTTGTTCATTTATTAGCGGCAGTGCTAACGCATATATTTAATGTTTCTTTGGTTACTGGTGTTTTTCCTAAACGAATGCAAATAGCCAAAGTGCCAGTACTACACAAAAAGGAGAGTGTAAACGATATGTGTAATTACAGACCAGTTTCTATGTTGCCAGTATTTTTTAAAGCACTTGAAAAGGAACTTCATACGCGTCTAATGTTTCAACTAAGCATAACTTAATAACTGCTTGGCAGTTTGGTCTTATAAAGCATAAATCTACCGAGGCTGGCCTACTCGTCCATGAAGAATTCATCTTGCTAAATCTTGAAGAAAAACAATTGTTCATGGAGCATTCATAGACTTCACAGAAACTTGTGATTGCCTCATTCATGAAATTTTACTAGCGAAATTGGATACATATGAGATTCGAGGGCATGCTTTGCAGTCAGTGAAGTCTTACCTAGAGCATCAAATGCAATTACTTTATATTGATGGATATTCGTCAAGTTCGAAGCGTATTCTTACTGGTGTTCCACAGGGAAGTATATTAGGTCCTTTTCTTTTTCAATATTTATGTTAATTATATTGTGAATATTAAGTCTGACGCAACATTTATCAACTATGCCGACGACACTAGTTTGCTTTTTTCAGCTGAAAATTTCAATGTGTTATTTGACATGGCAAATCAGGCGTTATCTGTATTAGCAATTTGGAGCAGAGATGGCAGTAAAGACATTACTGTAACGGAATTACAGTAATTAAATTACTTTTTGTAGTAATGAGTAATGTAATTAAATACTTCTCTCAGCTAGTAATTTAGTAATGTAATGAATTACATTCAGGCAGTAATTTCGAGAAAATTACCCATTACTTTTGAAATTACTTTTGTCCTAAATTAGAAAGTTCCTTTGCAAGCTTTAAAAAAGAAGATAAAAATTATTTTGCATGGTGAAATGTTGTGAAAGAGCATCGGAGGAAATAAACGATGGACACCTGAGCGAAAAGCCGTGTAGGAAGAGCTGGACAGACCCACAATGGAGGGCTGGAAAGGCGAAGGAAGAAAGCTTACGTGTAGACATTGCTGGAAGGCAACGGCTAACGAACTTCAGGCACGACAGATTCACGGCGTCGCGTCATCACGACGATACTATACTTCGTTCATCCCTAAGCTGACAGTGCGGTGGGAGCTACAAGCTCACCAGAACCAATCAGACACCTTCCTTTAATCACCTGTCCCGTCCCTTTCTCTGCGCGTGGGTATGAACGAGAGCGTGGTTACGCCGCGAACGATAGACGTGTGACTGCCCCAACAAACACGTAGCTTACACCGTTCATCCCTAAGCTGATAGTGCGTCAGCTAAGGGATTAACGGCTCATAGGCTACAAGGCGACGGGCATATCACCAGCGAGTTAAACATAATTTAAAGCCTGAGAGGACAGGAACGACAGATCCCCAGCCTTGTACATTCGTCAAGCAAGGTCGCACGCATTCGTCAAGCAAGGTCGTCAAACCGTAAGCTTCGACCATTGTGAACAACAAACGACCGGAATAAATAGTTAACTCCAAATGCCTTGTCAAAGCCCCAGAACATTTCGTGCGTCCTCCAGCAAACCAGGTGCCACTGGCGGTATGCCTCGCTGCCTTCCCTTGGGAAGTTTATTCGGGAATAAGCTACAAGCAGATATCGCCCCCCCCTTCCCCCCCCCCCCCCCCCCCCCCCCGGTTTGTTGGGAAAGTACACAATTTAGAAAGCTCACGCCATTCCTCAACTGGCGACGCTTCAATGCGCAAAATCTTGGGCTTTTCGGGTGTTTGGGAAAAATGCTCCTTGAAAGGAATGACTGAGAATAGGTCAAGTATACTCGGCGACAACTCTTTTGGCAATGCAGTGGAGGGTACAGGCACGTTCCCTCTCCTTTTTTGAGCGCTGAATAAAGCTGTGCGCAGGCTCTCCTCCCCTCCACTGCATTGCCAAGAAAAGTTGTTGCTGAGTATAGTAAGTGCTTTTGGGAGAATAGAATTAGATTGTGCCTGAGGCGGAAGGGAAACGTTTCACGTGACAACTCCTTGTAAGAACGAGCTGCCTTTGCCCGACTTAAAAAACTGACACGGACTACAACTTCTAAGCCAGGAAGACGGAAACATCACCATTTTTTGTAAGAACTACTACCGTTGAATGAACAGCGAAACCGGGGATAGGACTGTCTTTCTGAGTCACATCTAGAGAAGCTATTCATCATATTTAACACTTATATCATGCGCCAGCAAAACTACTGTTCAGTATGGTTCACTTTGAGGCACATAACGTTGTTGCTGTGTAAACAGGAAGATCTGAGTTTTGGCACATATAGACAAACTCAGCTCTTTTACGTCACAGCGCTGCGGTGGCGCTGCTGTCGGCACTGCGCATGCGCAGCGCCTCGCTTCTCCCTGATCTGGAAAACGAGGGCTCGTTTTGTAGACACTGTGATCGTGTACACGGTAAGTAAAATGAGCACGAATTACTGCCTCAAGGTAATCAAAAGTAATGTCAAAGTAATTCCGAAGTAATTTCATTACTTTTGGAAAAGTAATTGTAATTGTAATGTCATTACTTTTATTCTGCAGTAATTTGTAATGTAATTTAATTACATTTGTGCAGTTTTAGAAAAGTAATTAGTAATGTAATTTAATTACTTTTGGAAAGTAATTTTGCCATCTCTGATTTGGAGTCGTATTAATTCACTACAAATCAACGTCAAAAAAAAAAAAACACAAAAGCCGTGCTTTTTCGCCCAAAATATAAGCTAGTCCCAATTAAAAGAGATATCGTTTAGAACTCATCCAAAATAAAGATTGTAAACTCTTTCAAGCTCCTAGGTGTCATTTTTACTGAGAATATGTGATGGGATGGTCATGTCAACTACCTTATTTCTTAGCTGTTCCAAGTAGTAGGTGTGATAAACCGCCACCAGTACATGTTACCAGCAAAGGTAAAATTATTAATATACAATTTGTTATTTTACTCCCAAAAAAACTATTGTAATTTAGTCTGGGGTACTACAACGTCAACGAATCTAGAAAAAAATACATTTGTTGCAACAACAAAAAAGTTAAAGGAGCTGTGCAACGATATTCAACTGGAATGTTTTTCACTTTACACGACCTTACTGGCACTAGTGGGACTCAAGGATACTCGCATGCAATGCCACTGGCCAAGAAACTCCTTTGTTACGGTGTAATTTCAAGGACAAAAGCGATCATTTTCATTCAATCTCTCCCTTGCAAAATTCGATGACGTAACGCGGGGATCGCAGTACACCCGTATGACGATATTTGAATGCGGTTCATAGATTGGACCCGAGCATTGCGTGGGCACTCGATTTAGGCTCGTGATAATTGATAGCTCGAGAAGCATTCGAGTAGTGGCCCGTGTCCAATCGCTGCAACGACGACAATAGCCGAGCCATAACAATGTCTGGAACTCAGCGCGTGTCCTGTGCTTTGCCAACCCCAGCGCGTGCACGGCTATGATCAACATTGGCGGCATATAATCGGCTCCAGATCACGTGGCCGCTTGTTCTGGCTGCGAGTTGAGGGCGTGAACGCTGCTCGTTGTTTTTAGACTTGTCACTAGTGAAGCAAAACTATCGATAGTTGTATCGATAGTATCGATAGTTGCCAGAAATCTGACTATCGATAGTAAAAAAACTATCGATAGTACTATGGATAGTCGATTATCGAAAAACTATCGATAGTAAAAAAACTATCGATAGTACTATGGATAGTCGATTATCGAAAAACTATCGATAGTACTATCGATAGTCGACTATCGAAAACTATCGATCGTACTATCGAAAAACTATCTATAGTCGACTATCGAAACGCTATGGATAGTACTATCGATAGTCGACTATCGGAAAATTATTGTTAATCGACTATCGGGAAACTATCAAGAGTCGACTATCGTAAACCTGTCGATAGTACTGTCGACGGATTACAATCGATAGTTTTGCGACACTAGTAGTTTGCGTCACTCCCTCTTCTCTTTTTCTCGCTTTATTTTTTTCAAATGGGACACCAACTAGCCCAAGCACTTACCATGCCAACTTTGGTTCAGCTTTCATTGATGACGAAGACGGGAGTATGGGCGAAGAGAGGAGAAAGGGAGGCGAGCAGCAGTGCGGCTAGTTGTGCAAAACTATCGATAGTACTGTCGATAGTATTGATAGTCGCCAGAAATCTGAGTATCGAGAGTAAAAACCTGTCGATAGAACTATCGATAGTCGACTATCGAAAAACTATCGATAGCACTACTACATTACCTATAGATTTAAGAAGACCATCAAACACTACCTTTTGGACTCCTCTGAACAGTTTTGTTTGTGTTTATGAATGCATGTATGTATGAATGATATGTATTTTGTATCCTGTATTTGTATTTGTAGTTTTGTGAGAAGCGCCTAGCCATTACATTATCCGTTATATTTCTGTATATTCAAGTTGAAACTTTATTGTAAAACATGTTTCCCTGTTTTATGTGCATATGTTAATCACATGTTTCTATGCTTGCAACCGGTTGGTCTGTTTGTGTTATTACCATTTCCTTTTTTTTCTGTTGTGCGATGTGTAAGGGTGGGGGGGCCTTGTCAGGTAAAGTCTGTTTACCTTTTGCCCACTCACCCGACTCAAGAAGTCCAAATAAAGGTTATTATATATAGTCGACTATCGAAAAACTATCGATAGTACTATCGATAGTCGACTATCAAAAAACTATCGATAGTACTATTGATAGTCGACTATCGAAAAACTATCGATAATAATATCGATAGTCGACTATCGAAAAACTATCGATAGTACTATCGATAGTCGACTATCGAAAAACTATCGATAGTCGACCATCGAAAAACTGTCGATAGTCGACTATCGAAAAACTGTCGATAGTCGACTATCGAAAAACTATCGATAGTACTATCGATAGTCGACGATCGATAGTTCTGCGACACTATCGATAGTTTTGGAAAAACTATCGATAGTATCGATACTCAATTTATCGATAGTTTTGCATCACTACTTGTCACTAGTCTAAAACTAGAACAAATTAGGGGTACAAAGTTTTTGATAAACCTTGGACAGCTCTCTGAAAATATTCACGTGTGTTCTACCCGTCGTGCGGAATGTGGAAGGTTGTCACTGCAAGAACGAACTATGGCACACAAATGCTTAAACATACTACCCCCAAAATACCTAACCTACTTCAAGATAAAAGATTGGAATTCAGTACATTGTCTCTTAGAGAAATTTGACTAATTTTCTCCACAAATAAATCTGTGTATGAACTAAACTTTTGGGGTCTCATAACGTCTGTCTGCTAATAGGCAGGGTTGTAAAGTACCTAGGTACAAGTAACTGGAAATCAGTATCTAGGTACTTTTGTTGTACCTGAGGTACAGACCTAGGTACTTTCATTTCTCGATATCTGTATCTGTATCTTAAATACATTTTCCAGTAACTTGTAATTGAGTGAAGTTACTTTTTACAGGTACTTTTCTATTCGCTTCGTCAAAATGGTAGAAACTATAAATCTGAAAGTTTTAACACACTACCATGTGCCGTGATTAACGGTGAATTGGGTATGACCTGGGAGGCACTAACTTGATCGAACGACGTTTTAGCGAACGAAGCCCCGCCCATAATAGGGAGTTTTCGTAGACCGCACTTCCCCCTCCGCTAAGCCTTCCGCAACGAAGAAGCCGCTACTGCGCCTGCGCGCCCATGGCCTTGACTGTACAGTTCTGGGTATCGTAGCGGGTTGCGGAAAGCGTTGCGGGTCTGCCAAAACGACTTAAGAAAACTCCCTAATGCTTCATCGAACGACACTTTAGCGAATGGCTGTGTTCATTTGAGCGAACGGTGGATTAGCGATACCGTTCTAGCGACACCAATTTATCGAATCGCTTCGGAACTCTGTTTGGGGAAAGTAGCGACCTGCTTCCTTCATCTCAAACCAAAACCGAAGAAGATCACGTGTCCTAAAATGCTCATGTCAATGCGGTTTTCCTTATTTCTCACATTGACACCAATAAAGCATATTTATCGAACTCGTTTTTGTGTGCATCATTAGTATAAAAAACTTTACTTCCAATATATTCTGACGAATTTGTGGAAAATAAATAAAGAAAGTATCTTTAAAGTAACTGTACTTGTGCCTAGGTACATGTTTAAGCGAGTACCTAGATACGAACCTAGGTACCTTTCCGTGTGAGTAACTGTAACTGTATCTTAGGTACATTTTTGAAGTAACTTTTACAACCCTGCTAATAGGTCACTTTCCTGTAATAGCTGATGTTTTGTTAAATTGTGGTAATCAAGATTTGTGAATTTTTTTCCGTGCACTTGTCAAGGACTTGTCAAGCTGTGCCAAACAGCTTTTTTCCTTGATCGCCACCATCAACGTACGATGGAAATAAACTCTTTAATATTAATATTAGTCGAAAGCACGTAATTCTGATCAGTACTCAAGGTGTGCGTGAGCGCAGCTCCAACCGTTACTTACAGTGCAGTTATTTTTACAATTTATTTATTATTACTTACATCACTGACGCTTTATATTATCACCATGTGTTCGTTTTATTATGTTCGTTTTGGTTTGATTGAATTGTGTATTTTAGTGAGGATAGTTTGTTATACTTGGCCTTGAAATCGCCATCCTTCACCCCAGAAGTGTTTCGAAATATCCGTTTTATATATATATATATATATATATATATATATATATATATATATATCTTAGATCAAGTTCCGCATCCCATCAAATAAACATGAATGAATAAATATTGCCTATTTTATTTATTTGAGCATATTCTACCCCACAAACACTTTTCCCGAAATCATATAAGTTGGAGATAGTCCGCGCTCCCCCTTTGCTCCATGCCCCGTGCAAACCCGACCGCGTGTGCAGGGAGCCAGCGGGGGGGGTTAGGTTTGGCATTTGGGGGGGGGGGGGGGTTCGAGCCCCCAAACCCCCCCTCCGCCTACGCCACTGTCTGGACACCGACGAAATGGCGCCGCCTCAGGCATCCACACGAAAAAGGGAGCGGACCAGTGGCTTGCATGCTTTCGCATTCACAACTCATAAAGGCTGAACTCCATGGAACGAATTATGTGACGAATAGCTGGCGAACGCCGCCCGACGGCACGCTTGTTTTGCGCGCGACGTAGCAGCCACAGTGTTGATTCCACGCGCAGAGCAGAAGCCGCCGGCCAAAATTCGTCGGTTATTCGCAGCATATTCGTCCCATGGAGTTCAGCCTTAAGAAGTGCCTAGGTGTACCTCGAGCTTTTCGTTTGTCGTAACCATGTAAGCGACCAGCAGAAACACGGTAATGCCTCGTTAATAGGGAGGTTTATAGGGAACAGTTTCTGCACATTCGATACGGTACGATGGGCCCTCCGCTACGAACTGCGCAAATGCGAGTGGTAGCGCATGCGCAGTTCGTACAGGAGGGCCATCGTACCGTATCGGATGTGCAAAAACGGTTCCCTAAAACTCCCTAATATAAACACCGTCGTTCCCCTAAAAAAAAAAGTCTATATGTGAGTTTTTTGCGATAACGAGACAAGAATGAATGTATTCACCCAGTTCGTCCACGAACTTTCACCCACATTGCGGGACGTATCAATATTAATGCGGTTCATATTATCAGATATCGCTGTAAGTAAATAAACACGTAAATACGAGAAAAAAAAAAAAAAGAACCCGACACGATTACGTTTTTAGGTCCTTGTAATGTTGCCAAGTCACGGTTGTATTTCTTTCGAGGTTCTCATTTCTCTGTACGGATAGAGGGCTACCCTAATATTCTAATCGTGTAGAAGTGTACACCCAATATCAATGACAAAAAACATCTCGATGTGGAAGGCATAGACTGCGTCCCTCCCGCCTCCTTCAATTTCTAATAAGAAAGTGTTTTTACTTTAAAAGAAATAAATTTAAAAATATATCTATATATATATTTTTTTCTTTTTGCTTTTCAAGTAATTAAAATTACACGCTGAAACAATAAAAACGCGTACCCGCCCCCCCCCCCCCCCCTCTTTTTGTTTCTTCCCATTTTGCCATTTTCTTTAAAAAATTGCAAACCTCATAGCATAATGAGGTCGATCAAGGTGGTCAACTTAGCTTTCCACTCAGTAAAGTGAATCATCCGGAACTTACCGGGAATCATCCGGGGCAGTTGGCGCTAAAAGGGGGCTGAACTTTCGAACTATTGAGATAGTTTCTTACAATGAAATATCCCATAGCTTTATTGAAAAATGAATGTAAATTAAAAGAGATTGGAAATATATCCTAGTAGCACCATACTCATTCTCATTTGATCATTTTAGTAGGTTGGTTGCAAACACGGGTGGCTAACCGCAATACCGAGATATATAAATAGTTCGAGATAATGAACATACATGAACGGTACAAACTAAAACAAATTTAGAACATCGACGACGCTTAACATCGTTAGCGCAATGAGATGGTGCACTGGCGTCACAAAGCGTTTAAGTAAACCATTGGGGAAAAAAAAAAACTGACCAATTAGTTTTAGGTTGATATTTTTTTAAGACTTTCATATGGATTCACAAAGCTGCTTTTCTGTATGCCTGTTACGTGTTGTTATGGGTCTTCCCTTGAACATAGCGCGCCGGGTTAGTAGACAGTGTTTATACTATACGGATTATTCCTTAATTTCCACGGGAAATAAAAGAGAAAAAAACAAAACAAACAAACGTGCAGAGTGTTATTCGGAACTTTTAAGTTTTATACATAAGTCATTTTGGAAGGGGAAAGGCGAGCCCACAAAACAATATGGAGAATAAAAATCAAGATTATTTAAATCGTGATTCAAATCGCACCGATTTGGCTATGATCATTTAAATCAAACACTTTTCCCAGAAATAAAACTGAAAATATTTTCTATTTGCCGATTTTGTATAAATTCTTGCTTTCCACTTGAATTTCTTCTGTATTTAGCAATGAATGATCAAGCAGGAGAAAAATCATATCAGGCAGCCATTTAAAACACACACACAAGCGCGCGCGCACACAGGCACGCACGCACACGCGCGTCTAGTGATAAAAAAAAACAACATATCTTTTCTAGCTGAAGTGATTTAAATCATGTAAGTTTGCTTCAAATCAAAAGAATTTGATTTCAATTAAATAAATCATATCTAATTCTTTGAAAAACATCATGACTTTTTTCCCGCTCCGCCACAAAATATCTGTAAAAACATTATCTAGCCACCGGTACTCGTTCACTGCTTTATTCGAATATGCGTAGTAAAACAATTCAATAATGAAACCGAGAATACGCCTACATCCCTACGTCATTCTAAGTGGGGAGAAAATGAAAATTACGCCACACGCTTTATATTTATGTTATATTTAAGATACATTTTTCTTTTTTCCTAGGTTGAGCGCGTTTTTTTGTTGTTTTTTTTCCTTGGGGGGGGGGGGGGGGGGTCATGTGTCAACGCTTATTCACCCAGATAGCGTCATCAGTGAGCAGTAGGTATGGTGCAGGGATTGGCGTGCTGCAGCGCTAGGCTACTATCGCCCTTTTATTCTTAGGTTCGCCAAGACGTCAATATGCTTCTGCTCTCAATGGGCCATGCCGTAACTAACCATCCGCTAGAATGTTACTAATAGCATCCTCGATCATCCGCACCGGTGCGCACCGGTGCACGGAGGTGCGCCCCGTCGTCTTCGATCAAGTGCACCGGTGCGCACCGGACGTCCTCGATCAACGGGGCGCACCCTCCCGGTGCAGCTTTTCGTTGCCCCAACGCGCACCGAGAAAATCGACGGTGCGCCGGGGTGCAGTCCCATCAGGCATTGCGGCCAGGAGCGGGAATCGAGGAGATGGCGGGAATAGCAGACGCGCAGTCTGTCGAGGTGGCGACCTTGCGAAGACGAACACGCCTCGCAGCTGCACTCGATTAATTCCTCAGCTCTTCTGAGAGCGAGACGACGATATTCTTACCATCGCCGCGATTACCGTCGATTGCTGCGGTGGCAAGGAGCGCCCGAAAGGTATGAACTTCGTGGAAAGCGTTGCGAGGTGTTTCGATGACACCGAGGTACGGCCATTATGTGGTGGTTCTCTTTCTCGAACCAACAATGATGGGCAGCATATTAGCCCCGAGAGCGAACACAAGCGTCGCTGTGGTCGGCCTTCTACGATTGGCCGAACGCTGACTATGACGTAGGAAAGGGGATTTATCATTGACGAAATAAGAGGAATGAAAGAACTTTAATTTTGACGGTGTTGGCAGTGATCCTTTGAGAGTGCAATGATTTCAAGCTTCCACCATGCTATTTACAAACACCATCGAACTTGTTGTTTGCAAGGTAATGACGTCACAACGGGGAACCATAGGAGGGCGCCACCAAAACTTCTCGCCGCTAATACCTGTGAAATTGTCACCCGCTTCGTGACCCCACCGACAATCACGTCCACGATGTTCATTCGTGTGGGACCGCCAAATCCGCGAGTAAAAAAACAGGAGAAATTGACAGCAGACGGGCACCGCGCGCGGACCTACGCAAGAAAAAACAAACAAAATGCGAGGTGACGCATGGTGGAGCTCGCCGCGGTGCACCGCCGCGGCGCAGTTTGTCTTCGATGTCGCACCGACTTCGTGCTGCACGAGCGAGGAGCGCTGTGCACCGTCCAGGTTTCAGGGCGATTCCGGTGCGAGTTGATCGAAGATGCTATAAATAAACGCCTTTCGTTCGTCCAGGGAAAATCTCACCTAACAAGCATCCTCGGAAAAGTCTTACCCCCTCCCCCCGTCTTCAAATCCTAGTAGCGTTAATATTCGATAGATGACACCACCAACCAACACGCCGCGTGTAAAGGAGCTGGCGCCCAATTTACGTCAGCATGAGTGTTAAGCGAGCTACACGAGATGGCAGGACGAAACACAGCACGAAATTACACGAAATAGCCCAAAGGGCACAAAGCATACACCCCCCCCCCCCCCACACACACACACAGAAAAAGGACATGAACTAAAGAAATGCACGGAAAGGCACGCACCATGGAAGACAAAGCATATCTCGACACTCAGTAGACTTCTTATTACCACCTCTAGATGGCGCCACCAGACCAACTCCAACGATCAAGGCGTGCTGGAACATTCTGAGCCGCGCCAAGTTTGAAAAACAAATAATAAGAGCTGAAAAAAAAAAAAAAAAAATGAATGCAATTAAATGAAACCTTAATGTTGTTTGCTGTACATAGCTTATTTTTGTCGAATCCCAGTGTTCGTCCGAACACGACACCTAGAGAGTAACTCGCGCCTACGCCGTTTGCCCAAGGGCGGATTATTTGTTGGGGCATCTGGCCAGGAAAGATCTGGCGATCTGGCTCAGGAAAGAAGGGATGGAGAGGGGGGGGGGGGGGGGGGGGGGGTGCAGAGAGATTTGACGTTAGAAACGGACGTGTGGCCACGGGCGAAGCGTCGCCCATATCTGTTTTGTTGGCTTCACTCTTGACATTTCACCAAAAACTAAACAACTCTTCATAACAAAAGACTAAAAAAGCTGGTGTATGTTTTTGTCTTTTTTTACAGGGATGTTTTTTATGGCTTGGGTTCCGTGGATTTTTCATGTGCGTCAAAACCTCGCGCGCCCTTTCTATGTCGTCATTCCAAGCGCTTGCGTGCCTAGTTTCCTTCAGCTCTTCCAGGGTAGCGGTCCCGTCGCGCGTGTCTAGTTTCCTCCGGCTCCTCGGAGCGGCGATAGCTCGTCCCTTTGTTCAAAGTTCTGTGTCACGTCTGTGTCCATAGGCGTGCACAGGGTCCTCCTATAGGGGGGGCCAAGTTTCACTGGTGCGCCCCCCCCCCCCCCCCCCCCCCATCTCACCGAGACCCTTACGCCGTAGGGGTAAGGTGTTCTAGTGTACCCTAATAGGAGTACACTAGAACACCATATTTCAACCTCGAAATATGACTTCCAAGTTTACTTCAGTGTCACCATAAAACTACCCTTGAGTTTACTTTCCCGCAGATTACTTGGAAGTCTAATTATTGCGGTTTACAAATGGAGCCCGGAGAATGACAACGCTCGAAATATGTTTTAACCTAAAAATTAAATCTGAGCTGTGGCACCGAACATGACGTAATGCCACAAAACGTCATACTTTGTAATGCTACTGTTCAGACTTTATTTTTACGTGTCATCGTATCCATATCCTCGTAGACCGCAGTAATTGGATTTGCGAGTGCTCTGCGTGAGTGTGGACTTACACATGCGCTTTGAAATGTGGGAAAAATGAGAAGATGAGATAACTTTTCCAACAACAAAAACGATTCATTGCCAAACAAAAGTGGAAACCACCACGATCAAGAAACCACAGCTTCCACTCGTAGGGCACAAGCGCCTTCACAAAACACAGAAAGAAAATGAATCGCACGAGGGCTCAGACGATACACAATTTCAATTCACAAACGGTAGACTCTAAAAAAACATTCAACACAACACAACAACAGGGCTGGTGAAAATGAAAACAGTAACACACAGTAAAATTAACTGCACTATACAAAATAACTATTCAAGCTGAGCTGTGGAAAAATACTATTGGTGTAAGAGGCGAACGTTAGTTCGGACGGAATCGGCTGTAAAGCACCCTCTTTCGCCGGCTGTCAACCAATTAAGGATAAAATAGAATTATGTGACATTGTAGGTTAATGCGATAGCATATCCTGCGAAATTAAAACACATTCATAACAAACGTTTGCGCGTTTTAGTCGTAAAATGCTTTAAGATATTATCAAAACTGATGGATGTTGCTAGGTCCTGCTCCACAAAGGACAGCATCAGCCAACGAAGCCGTTCCTGCGACATTGTGGATCTTAACTTGGTCTTTACATGTGCGAGCTTCGAAAATGTCCTTTCGCACGAGCAACTGGTATACAGCAATCGTGAAAAAAAGTTGAAGAACGCGAGAAAAGTCCTTGAATACTGACTTGTCCAACCCATTTTCTTTGAGTGAATCCAGCCACTCATAGGCGGTCATGCTGTTTTCTTTTTTGTCGCTGGTTCGAGACTTCAGGAGCCGCATTTCAGCACGCAAGCTGTCGGGATCTACCTCAAAGAAGCTACAAATAAGATATATTTGTTCGTCGCTCGCAGAGAGGCCCAGGAGGCTCTGGATAGCACACACAAGCTCAAACGTTTCTTGTGTGAACCTTTCTTCGATCCCTCGAACACAGGAGTCAAGTATCGGAAAGAAAACACCGACATGAAAGTGAAATTCTTCCTCTTTTGTCACATAGAAACATTCATTCGCCCAGTTTTGGTCAATTCGCTTCGATACCTTTCTTCTTCGAACTTCGGGAATCTCGATTTCATTCATCTCGCAGATCGAAGAAGCTTCCGCAAACATCTTTTCAAAGACTGTCCCATCTTGCCTCATCTCTCGCAGCGCTTTTTGCAGATGCCTGACTTCATTGAGTGCAGTAGTGAGGTTAATTTTAGGGTCCTGAAGAGCTCGGGTGACCTTCAAAATAAGCTGTAGAATAGGGTGAGCTATTTCCATGCAACAGACAAAGTCAAAGAACATCAACTGGGAAAGGAGTCCCTTGCCTTTTGCTTTCGTCTCCGAGTGCTTTGTGGAGTCCACAATCGTTCTTACCGCACTCGACAGTTCGGTGTAGCTCTCACGAACGGCCTTTACAGCTTCAGCAGGACATGCCCATCTGTAGACAAAGACTTCAAAGTTTTCAGCTGTGTGCCGACAGTTTTGCAAATTCGCTCAAAAACAGCATGGCGCACAAGTTTTCAATAAAGTTGTACGCAAGTTGCACAACGTTAAAAACAAATCAAACATCATTCTGTTTTCTGCTCGAGACAAACATGCATCGACAAGCACCAGGTTTAAGCAGTGGGCATAGCAGTGAACGTAGACGAGCTTGTTGTTCTGCTCTTTGCACTTTGCTTGAACACCAGCAATGTGCCCAGACATAGTAGAAGCCCCATCAAAGCAGACGGAACTCACAGAATTCCAGGAAACTTTGATGGCGGTGAGAACCGCTTGCAACGTGGAAAACACAGAGTCGCTGTCTAAATTTTTAAGCCCTTCGAGAGTAAGGAATACCTCCACTGGCCTGTTCTTAATCTCGCAGAAGTACCTAATAACAACGGAGAGTTGTTCATGATGACCGCAGTCACTTGTTTCGTTGCACATGAGCGAGATTGTTTTCCCTTCTATGCGGTGGACAATCGAAGAAAAAATGGCTGCATGCAGTGACTCTAGGATGTCATTTTGTATTCTGTTGCTGATGTAGGAGGCATTCTTTGGGCCTGACTCTAAGTGGCCCCGCAAAACGGGGACGTACTTCTTTAAGATATTAACTATCTCTAAAAATAAACCTTCAAATCAAATCAAATTTATTTGACACCACATCGTACAAGGATGGTGATGTCGGGAGCACAGACAAAAAGCCACTGGAGTGTGGCTTGACGAGGTCTGTGCCCCCGATTGATCTAATTAGCGACAGCGGCTGTTATACAATAGTAAACAAGGAAGAAGTAACAATCTATACCGCAGTTTGCAAAACAGAACTTAGCATATGTTAGGCGAATAATGCAGTGAAAACAAAAACCGGAAAAACAAGATTTTATAAAATGAAACATAATAACATAATAACATCAAAAACACATTTACTTTCTAATGAGTGTGGGAATTGAGTAATGATGGCAGTGTGTAAAGAATTGATTGAGTACCGTAATTTGTACGTGCAAAGGGTATATTCCACATTTCACTGTGACGTGTGTTATAGCTGCTAGTGTTATAGTTGCTCTGCGCTTTCCTTATTTTCACTGTTCCCTCTGAGTAGCCTTCCCCCCTTTGCGAGAACAACGACGTCAGTAAGGCGCTTTAGCACCTCACAATTTTTTTTTTTTCGTTTCTCTTCAACTTGAGACGCTCGTCGTTCAAAGCTTTCATCCAGCATTGAAGCAATCGATCTGTTTGCTTCGGAGCAATTCCATGACACAACACTGTTAAGATGACCCTCAGATCTTTCATGCTGATTAAACCTGGGTCTATATGTGCTTTGGATATACCACTCCTCGGCGGAAACGCCCGACAACAAAAGCAAAAGGCTGCATCTTTTGCTGGACTGTATTCAAGCCAGCTGCACTTTGCAAACCAGTGTGCACAAAAGCTGCGCTTTCGATTATTCGTTTCTGTTTGAAAAGGACCCCGTGCTTTCCTGGCTTGCTTGTCCAGGTCGCTAGTCGGCATTGGCAGCGACGGGTCGTCGTCAGACACCTGCCAGGTGGAAATCGTTGAGCAAAGTCTCAGAGGCTCATCTGGTGCATCAACGATGTGGCTTGGCGTCGTGGCACAGCTTGGCGTCGTGGCACTGCTTGGCGTCGTGGCACAGCATGGCGAAGTGGCACAGTCGTCAGCTTGCTGGTGGCTGGACATCTTTTCCGCTTCATTTTGTTCATGCTGCTCTATGCAGCTTGTTGACTGTGCTGCAAACAAATAAGAGAAGTTTAACTTTTTAGTTTTCTTTTTACCTGCTAATATATGGCTCTTAAAACACGCTCGAAAAGAAGTCTCAGTAAACAATTACAGGACAACTGCGCCAATAATAAATATATATTCCTGGAAATTTGACGACAGCTGTCTCATCGACAGCTCAGCATAGTCCCTCTAAGTTAACAACAGCAACCGCTGCTCGGAGGCGTGCCAAGCACGGCCTGCTGATTGTGTTTTCTACGTTTTAACGTAAACAACCTTCCTGAAAAAACTAGGTTGCTAAAAAGCTAGATTTTTTTTTTTTTTGGCGGTAACGTAATACCCCTGTCAGACGGCGTTCTAAAGATCCTTTTCACTAAGCTCCTTTAAAAAATCGGCCAATCAGCTCGCGATGTGGAGTGCGCACGTGCTCTGCGGCACGCGCACGTGCTCTACGGCGTGCGCTGGTTCGCCGATTTTATAAAGGAGCTTAGTGAAAAGGACCTTTTAAAACGCCGTCTGACAGGGGTATTAGTCGCGCTAGAGTTACTAGTCTGGCCGAGGAGCACTACCTTCTTTGTTCATCGCGACAGAAGTTCGCGCCCTTCTCGTATAGTTATTAATTTCGAGAGAGATAATCGTGTACAGAGCGTATACACGACTCAAACATTTTAAGACTGCGTTTTATTAATGGTGAGCACGGGCGCTGGGCACGGAAATGCCCCGAGTTGCTGAGTACGTTGGTGAAGACAGACGGGGCTCTAATAGAAACGTTGCTAAATTCGTTAGACGCTTTTTCCTTTGTGAGGATTTGAACATTCATGAGTGGGTGCGTTTCTCACTCTCACTGTTGCCTTCGTTCGTGAGGCGCCTCATTCACCTCAATAAGATCAGTCATTTCGCTCAACGGGGTCCTGTTGAGGTGCCACGCTATCGTCTACGAACAGACTTCGTAGAATAATGACACTGACACGTGCTGCTATATCGAGACTTCTAAGAAAAAGAATATGAATAATTTAACCAACTAAGCTGAGCTCTGTAAAGAATTTAATTGTGCATTTAACAACGAAGAAAAATATTACAAGGTCAGTTCACTCGTTTTTTCTTGGAAGTATCGCATTATGTGAATGAAACGGCCTCCAGCCTTCATACAAGCAGGCGTACTGAAAGTCCCTGAATTGACTCTTCCAATCACCAAACCAGTACCGATGAGCACGGTGGACCCCTTCTTTCGTTTCTAATAAACTGCACTTTTCTCTCTGTCTATACTGCTGCGGCAATTTATGGGTCTCTAAAATAGCGGTGTCGTTTGCACGGGCACCGACAGTATCTTTTTCTAACATTTTCCACACATTCAGTTTTAAGGCCTGTTCACACATGCAGCGGAGCGCTACAAGCATAGCGCTAACCTCGCGCTAAGCGCGTGCTGACCGGAGCGTTCACCACTTTGTATCGCACCGCCAAAACTGTTGCTCGTGGCAGGCGATAAGTAGCTGACTGCACGTGAGGAGCGCTACATCAGCGCTTCGCTCCATGTGAGAACCGGCCCTTAATGTCCGGCCACTAAACTACGAGGATATACCCTCGAAAAGTTCAAATGTAAATATTTCCTCAATTTGGACACTCGAAAAAATTTCAAATTAAAGTGTTCAGATTACGCTGTATGAACACAACCTGGGCCGGCTTGCTAGAACAGCGTCTCAGCTGAGACTGGGTGAAAGAAAGCACTGCAAAGGCTGGGGCGCGCGAGCGTCTTGAGACGCAACTTAAGTCCCGCTCAGCTCGTGCGCTGGCTTTGGCAGTGCTTTCTTTCACCCAGTCTCAGCTGAGACGCTGGTTCTAGCAAACCGGCCCTGGACTCGTCAAATCCTGTTTATTACCTACGTCTTCCTTACGAAACATTATTACACTACTACGGCATCGACTTGTTGATTATGCACCGAGTGTCCGCCGAAACACGAATTAGACGCGAGTCATTGTCGAACGCTGACGTAGGACTAAGACTCGGATTCACTTTGTACTTTGTACCCGCTCACGGTCGTGGCTTCACATTTCAGGTGCACGAGCACTGCTATAGTAAAGGCGGTAAAGTACAGTTTTGAACACGCCCCGGCAGAAGACTGAGAAATATTTTTGATAATTTTTGGACCTTCTGCATGCTACCGAGATTTCAGTTATAACTTATACGGCGCTTTCTTCGCAATAAGCCTCGGCCGAGATTCGAACCGGTTAAAACAGTGAGGTCTAGGTGGTGTTAGCTGTACTAAAATATAAAAATATAGAATATATATATATATATATATATATATATATATATATATATATATATATATATATATATATATATATATATATATATATATATATATATATATATATATATATATATATACTGTTCTAAATATAAAAAAATAAAATAAAAATGATAGCAAATGCGAAGACTGTCACCTTACCTGGTTTCGTAAGCCATGTTAGTAGCCGCTTCCGCTGGGCTTCATTCTCTGCTGACTTCTTTTGCCGTACTTTCTTGAACTCCGCTCCAGAGAGTTTGCTCAACGACATGACATTGATGTGCAGATGGCCAAAGTAGAAATAAAGAAGAGCAAAAGATGGTGGGCGTATTCACGCAGCGGTCTTTGGTAGGATCCGGTTGCAAGCAGCGCTGCGCAGGTGGCTACTTAACTTGTTCGATAACTTGAAGCCTTAGCAGCGCTACTCTACTTAAAAAAAATTACTGAAGATGAACGTCGTCATACCTACTTTTAAAGAGAAAACGCTCAACGTTGTCACCTTTGACAAACGAGGGGCAGTCAGTCCATGACGCCCCTCGCCTTTTTATTGACAGGGAGGGCGAAAGAAATAAAGGGGAAGGTATTTCGGAAAGACTATCATCTTCGACTTCTAAATGACCATCTAGGAAACTCCTAGATGATCGGCTTTGGAAGTTACCTTCTCAGAGCCTTAAGGCCCGTTCACACTCTTGCGACCAAGTTCGACCGAGAGAGACCAGACCGGTTTTTAAGCCTCTTGCGATCTCTTAGGACCAGCTCTGCAGCGGAGCTGGTCCTAAGAGATCGCAAGAGGCTTAAAAACCGGTCTGGTCTCTCTCGGTCGAACTCGGTCGCAAGAGTGTGAACGGGCCTTTAGGGGCAGCTCTAAAAGGTGTTGTTCTTTCGCAAACTATGTGTCCGGCTCTCAAGGGCCCTCAATCTGAAAATTGCTAGCAATCCGCATGTTCGTGTACTTTTCCAAATCCCCAAACGCCTCTCTATTATCATGTGAAAACTACGTGGTGTGTGCTAAACACGAGAATATCCCGATGGCCCTCTTCCATCGCTAAACCACCAGCGACCTTCCCTACTCTACAATACAACTGCCCTTCCCCGCTCTAGCCCGAGCTAAGAAATCTTACGAAAACCACTTAGGCTTCCTGATAGAAAGAGTTGCAGATTTTCTGCAAATGGTCACCTCAGCCTTATCCCCTCAATAACCTGAACCATTTCCAAATCTTCCTTCTATCCGTTTAACCTTTTTGGTTTTTCTTTCTTCCAAGCCAGGTAGCAACTTCTTCGGTAGAGAAGGCCCACATATCTCCCCACCCAAAACAAGATCTCCCATTTTTAAACCGGAAAACGGGTTGGCGTCGTTTGCAATGGACAACAAGCTGGTCATAATTGACACTGAAGATTGGTACCTAGCACAAGTCCTTGGAGATGACGTCTTTAATCCCCCTTAGCCGAGTAGGGAGGGAGCTGCCTAGAGGAGCCAGGCTCTTTTAGCTAACCTTCTCGTAGGTTCTCTCACAGAAAGATGCACCCTGAGCTAACCCGAGTGGCCTGAAGACCTTGGCTCATTCTTTCCTTCGCTTCTCACTACCCTTCTAGTTTCTCCTCCCGGTATTTTTTTTTTTTTTGGGGGGGGGGGGGGGGGCAGCTCTTCCCCCCCCCCCCCCGCCCCCCCAGAAAAAAAAAATGTTCCGACGCGGAGCACGCCGTAGCAGCTTAAGGCAGTCCTGCGGAGGTCAGCAGCGAAGCAGAAATGACGAAGCATAAAATTAGGATGCGGGCGTTTCTTGCCCGTATTTCTCACGAGGTTCAGTGAGCTGGGGTTCCAATGGGCCTCCTGCGCTGCCCAGGGGGTGCTGCGAAAAGGGACTTGTTAGGCCTTGTTTTGGGTAGTACAAACTTTAGCGTCTCAAACTATCACGCATGCAGAAGCGTGCCAGCTCTGGTGCCGAGCGCGAGATCACGATGAAAATACAAAGAAACAACAAAAATTCGAACGCCGTCAAAGCTCTAAAACGCTAAGCGCGTGAGCCAAGTCCACGCGTTCCAAAGTGGACATGACAAAGAAAAAGAAAATTAAAGCGTCGCTTCATAGGTGTTTTGACGTCATCGCCCAGAGATAAAAGACGCGTACCCTAGCGGTGGTGTCATGAATTTGGCACTTTTGATTGTCTTGCGGCGTTGAGTCTGGCAGATTTCTGGCGTCCAAAAGTGTTTTTTCGTTCTTCAGCACCAGACAGAATTAAAAAAGCTCAACCAACGTGCCATAATAGTGCGAGGCTCAATCAGGTGAGCTTGTACTACCCAGAATGAGGGCGCTACAGTTTGTTCAAAGCTTCAGCGCAGGAGGCCTATATGGCAGGGATGCTTGTTGCCGGGTGGCAGAAGAAAAAGAAACACCATCTTCCCGAGGGGAACCATGGGGTGATGCGGATCGTTATTAACGGTGTTATTAACGGTGTTAGTAACGTTGTTAGTAACGTTGTTACCTTGGGTTCCGCCGCTCGCTTCGTACGTTTACGTTGAACTTCACGGTCCCGAACCTCAGGTTCTGCTGCTCGACGTTCACGAACCAACGCGGCTTCCCGTTCTCGAAGGTCGGGTTCCGCCGCTCGCTTCCTACGTTTACGTTGAACTTCACGGTCCCGAACCTCGGGTTCTGCTGCTCGACGTTCTCGACCCGCCGCTGCTTCACGTTGTCGTAGTTCAGCATCCGCCGCTCTACGTTGACGAATGGACGCCGCTTCTCGTTGCCGTAGTTGAGGGTCTGCCGCTCGCATCAAGCGTTTGTGCTCAGCGTCGCGTGCCCTTCGCTGCGCAGCTTTGTCTTCAGTGGACGTAGCGTTGCTGTGAGTTTGTGGGGTGGTGCTGACGCTTGCTTGCGCCAACCCACTAACTGACGGGACTGCTCCTTCCATCACACTTCATCGGAAGAACGGAGTGAAGTGGAGTCAACAGCGCTGAACTGAACGCGCGCAGAGAGAGAGAAGGAGCTACCGCTGCTTATACTCTCAGTTGAAGGAGAGGAGACTAGAGGAGGAGAGTTGCGCATGCGCGCGCGGTGTGGTTAGAATCGAACGCACGCGAAGTGCACGCACAGCTGGTAGAGAGAGAGAGCGGAGAGAGTAACGCGCAGCTGTTGGAGAGAGGGAAGGAGGAGAGTTGCGCATGCGCGCGCGGTGTGATTAGAATCGAACACACGCGAAGTGCACGCGCAGCTGGTAGAGAGAGAGAGCGGAGAGAGTAACGCGCAGCTGTTGCAGAGAGGGAAGGAGGAGAGTTGCGCATGCGTAGTGTGAGTGCAGACTACAACGCCGACGCCGCGGGACATAGCCCCGAGCAAGTGATGCTCCGCATCTAAAAAACAAAAAAAAAAAAAAAACGCTGCAGTGAACGTTAATCTTCACAACAAATGCCTTCGTGAGTTGAAACATGTGTCCTTCAGTACTTTACCCTCGCGTTAAAAGGGAAACGACTTAGACCAGAGGATTTTTGCAGAAGGATGCTACACCCGGCAGCACTGCGGCTAGATTCCCAGGTGCGCAGCCTTCACTTATCGTTCCGCTGAGCAGCAGTCTTCTTTACTTTTTTGTCGATTTCTTCTGGGGTAAGGGCGCACTCGCACATTAACGGTCTCCGTTTCCTCTAGGATATACTTGACGATGTTTCAAGTACAATAAAAACAAAGTGGGTATGGTTTTGCTTCCTTTCTTCCGGCGTCATCCCGATTTTGTTCCAATCAAAACGCCCCCAATAAAAAAAAAAAGAAACTAACACGCACTAAATTTGCGCCCTACCCAAGTCATCAGGGGGCCAGGACCCCCTGCCCCCCCCCCCCCCCCCCCCCATATGCACGCCTATGTCTGTGTCGTGTGCAAAACAGCTTCGCTGGTCATCCACTTTCCAAGACTGAAATGGCCCATGATTTTCTTTTTAAAGAAAAGTTGCCCTTTTTGCACACACACTTACACACACACACACACAAACAGTTTTTAAGTCCGCCCTTGACGTAACCCGTGAGATGGCACGTGTATAGGAGGTATTCACTGGCCGCCATATTTGAGGTCACTGTTGAGAGCGCATGCTCAGAACGAGCTTGCATTAATAGGCTGCCAAGACCGGCAATCTTGGTGGTGCGGAATGCACGTGGCGAAAGAACTGTGGAAGCACGCGTTCAGCACGCGCTCCGCAGCCGAGCACACAGCTATGGCCGCCAGTGAATACTCCCTATTAGCGGCGAGATGTTTTGGTGGCGCCCTCCTGTGGTTCCCCCTTGTGACGTCATTACCTTGCAAACAACAAGTTCGATGGTGTTTGTTATTAGCATGGTGGAAGCTTGAAATCATTGCGCTCTCAAAGGAACACTGCCAACACCGTCAAAATTAAAGTTCTTTTATTCCTCTTATTTCCGTCGATGATAAATCCCCTTTCCGACGTCATAGTCAGCGTTCGGCCAATCGTGGAAGGCCGACCACAGCGACGCTTTCGGTCGCGCACGGGGCTAATAGAAGTGTTTTCCTAACTTGGGTCGCGACAGATTCAGCAGTGTCACACAACGGTTCAGTAAATTAAAAAAAAAAAGAAAACTCGCTTTTTTTTTTTTTGCAATGGCGTGGATGAAAACAAAATACAAATCTCAGCTCAACGTCGAGCGGGGACTGAGAGTTGTGGGCACCCTGGCGGTTTCCCAGCCCACTTGCCCGACTGCGAGGCAAAGGTGCCGAACTTTTCCCGCGTGGCGGCGACGTCACGCCAGCCACGCGCACATCGGATGCGCCGCCTTGAAAGGCTGATCAGAGGCGGCGCTCGGGGGAGTCGCTGACTGGGCTCAGCCGCCGTTGGTAACAATGTTAATCGTCCCGTCCATGTCCCAATAAATGTAGTTTCTTGTTGTTGAAACCGTTGGCTCCGTGTTATTCCTCCGGGTCGGGTATGCAGCAAGGCAACCCGACCACAGAGTTTCGGTGTTCAAACTCCGTCCTCGTTTCCAAGCTCACTTTAGTCAGAAGGAACAGACATTCCTGAGGGCATGGTTTCTAGCCAGCCGATTCACTCTGCACTATATTAATAGTTACGTAAACATAATTCAGCTCGAATGCAGTAAAATCAAAGAGCTTGTCGCATCGCTAAGAAAACAGGAGAAAAAGGGGGGGGGGGGAAGGGGGGGGGGGGTTGGTGACCCATTTGTTTAAAATTTTGATGCGTCGCAGACTACCATGGGTTCGAGAATCACGGCCGCATAGAATGGAAGATCGCGTGTATACAGTGACAGTCCAAGCTGTCAAAAGTCTACTTTTGCTCAGGAATGATCTAGCTCGGGGATATTTGTTTCCCTGAGGTGGAACCAAAAGATGGGACCAACCGGATTCCAAAGTCACGAGAGTCGACTGAAAGATGAGGACGGCTGCGCCCCTGGCTACTTCCCGCGACTCGGAAATGTCAGCTGTCCCTATACTCCGTTTTATCTTACGACGGACCGCAGGGGACGCTACGGGCCACCCCAGCCAATCCCGCACCGCGAACGTGTCACGTGACGTCGCGAGCTGCGCGTCGCCGCAACCCTTTCCAAAGGTCACGTGCCACTCACACGCATTGGCTTCGATGGCGCGTGGGGTCCGCTGCGATCCGTTCCAATGTCAGCGTCTCGGTGTTTTGATAACCGCAAGTACCAACCGACGAAAGCGACGGAAGCGCCGGCGGCGTTCTGGGGAAGAAAATGTCAATATCGTAAAAGCAACAACAAAAAAAAAAAAGTCGATCGGAGACCTGCCACCTCCACTCCGAAATGAAAAATATCCTGCACGGGGAAGCCGCGACAAAGATTCGCCTCTTCCCCTTCCCCCAGCATTTCTCTCCTTTTTTTCCCACTCACCTCCCTTCACTTCCCTCGCGTTACTCCACGGGCCTACGGGTCGGAGAAAGGTCAAAGGCGACTTCTGACAGTAGGAGAGCACTCCCTTTTTGTGGTGTCAGACACAACGTTCGTAACGCGTGAGAAGTAAGTGTAACGTTTTTGTTCGGTAACGAAGTAATAGGGACTTGTAGCAAACCGTTACCATGTTCCGCGTACCGTACTACGGAGCATTTGAAGCGTGCTTTCAGGCACGCGCCCGGATGATACCGTGACCGCGGGGCGCGCACTTAAAAGCATGCTTCAAAGGCTCCGGTAGGATGGTACGCGGAACATGGTAACGGCTTGCTAAAAGTGCGCAATGGTTAAGTTTCCGAAAGCAGGAACGAACACGGAGACATCCAATAACATCAAAAAAAGAAAAAAAAAAGAGGTGCGGAATATTACCGAATAACAAAATACAAAATACAAGCAAAAACAAAAAGTCAACGTAAGCAGGAACAACGAACACGGCGTTCCGCTTGCTCATTGTCACTTACTGCGCACATCGTATAATTTTTTTGAGGTCTAATCGTGTCCGAGCTGCGTCATTTCCTGGGATCCTTTTATTCGCAACATTCACGGCATATATACAACGTTTCATAAAAGCGTACGACGGCGTGTTCATTGCAGTTTTTATGTGTTATGCACGTGCACTTTCTGGCTGGACGCAATGGACCTTTTGTAGAAATACGCGGTGCGCATGCGCGGAGTATTTCATGCGAATGGGTTCGAGAGTATCTAGTTCCAAACAATCCGCCATCTTGCATTTCTCGCCTTTGAGCGGTTTCGTTGTGTCGACCTCGGGGCGGAAGATTACGCACGATGGGGACAAAGGTGAGCTTGGGGGAGCCGTATCTCGGAAACATCGCCTCAATGGGTGAACAGGATGTAGCTGACGTTTTGGGTGTGGAACGGGTGGGAGAGGCCTTGGGCGCGCGTTGTTTTCCAGTCACCTAGTCTCGAACCGATTCGCGTGTCTAGGTGGCAGCACATATTCGCCAAGACGTCCATTGTGAGTAAGCGCTGGCTGGACTGTGATTTGGCATGTATGGACTGAGATTTTTGTAAACAGTGGAAGCACGCATAGCCCCTATGCAAGCTTCCACACGTTCGCTCTAGTTCCTATCGAAATGACTGTCGTCTGGACGATCGTTGTAGAACAGCAGTACAAGGCTGGGTCTGCGACGCGTAAGTAATTCTAGTTTTGCTATATAATACGGGCGATATAGGAGCCTTACATCATACTTCCACGTTAGGAAGGCGTAAGCGAGCACTTTCATTCCGAAGCCGATCATCCAGGAGCAATAGGGAGCGCCACTCTCACAACGCGGTACCACCACCGCTGAAAGTCGCAAATTCCTCACCGTGTTTGACTGTTTTCGTGTTCATGTTCTGGAGGAAAGTGAACTCACAAACCTATTTTTTAGAGTGTATGTGTTTTTTTTTTGTCCGACGGTCGAGTGACAGCACCTTGTTGCAACATACAACCTTGTCTTGTTCTCAACTTGTGTCGTGGATTTAAAGCGCAAGAGAGCAGTCAATCGAAAGAGATTTCAGTGATTTTGTCACTAAAATCGTCAATCGATATTTAAGAAAAAAGAAGAAAAAAAAATGGTCTTCTTTTGCAATAGTGTTGCCAGATGGCGAAATTCGCCGTCAGATTTTGGGAATTTGGTGGCATCCTCGAGTTGGTGAACCACTCAACCAAACAAAATGTAATAAAAAAAAGGAAGAAAAGCTTTGTGGTTATGAGCAATTAAAAGTGTTTCGGCGACGCAAGCCGCCGCTCAATTGAAGCAAAAGTCCAGAGCCAGAGATTGAAGAGGCCAGATCAAGAAAAACGTTTTCACAAAAGCAGCCCACCAGGAAGTACGGGTAGTGACAGCACGAAAGCCGGACGATGACCTTCCGACCGGCCCGATGGCGACGATAATATTAGTATGTGCGCTTTTACAATCACTTTAATACTTTATCCAAACGTACAAGCTTTAGAAGTGAGAAATATTATTTTTTTCCTCTCTGACAACAAGATTTTGTAAAAACTATTTCGCGCAGTGCCTCCTGTCATTGCAACGAGCACTGTGACATTTGCGCTCCGCGGATACACTACGTTTCAGTCTATACTTGGCGTCAACTATTGTGTGTTACATTGTCAAGGCTAGCGTAGCCTTGACAATGCGAACGCTGCTCAGGTGGCCGAGGCTTCGCCTTGCGTCTCATTCGAATTCTCTCGGGCAACTAGCTGACAGAGTTGGAGCCCTGAGGAAGCAGCGCTAGCCTACGTAGCGGAAAATAGTTGACGCCGAATATAGAATTCGTGTCGTTGAGCACTGTGCATATGTAGCTGAGTGCTTGATCTCTTTCAGAAGTTTGTTTTATATGTTCATTTTATTTTATGGTGAAATATCGTGAACTTTTTGATGAGGGTCTGGTATCGCGGTCGCCTTCTGGTCTGGCAATGCTGCATCGCAATTTCGCAATCTTTTAGTAGAAATACAAACAAACAAACAAATAAAAATGGGGTTTTACGTGCCAAACCAGCAACGGGCATCTGGGACGCCCCAGCGGAATACTGAGGATTAATTTGGACCACCTGGGGATCTTTTGACGTGCAACTAAAAGCTCGGTTACACGGCTCCTCCTCCGCAATAAGCCTCCGTCAGATTGCGGGCACCTCGGCCGGGATTCGAACCCGCCACCTGGGGATCCGTAGACCGGTGCTTTGCAAAAACAAACAAACGAGGTTTCATGTGCTAAGTTTTTTTTTTAAATTTTTTCAGGCTCTTACACTATGTTTTGTCCAGTTTCACTTTACTTTAGAGGTGACTAGAGTCACTACATTAGCTACGCTCTGAGTAACGGCACTCGACCATGATTCCTGCGAGCTCCGCCATTTTGGTGCCTGATGCAGAGTGGGCACAATTGGCGACAGTTACGTTTCGAAAATGCGACTTCCTAAACTTCAGACACGGTATCAAGAGGCTCGATATCGTTTCGCTCTGTCGCGGGCTGTATTAATATTTCTAAGGGTCGGAAATGGCACTGGAACCAATGATTTTAGCGACCAAGATGGCTGAAGTGCCATATAGTTGCTTAACTTTTAACCGTCGTTTTATTCCAAGCTTCACTCTATTTCATTTCGACAGGCAACTCAGTGATACGAAGCAACTTCATCGAGCAACTAAATCTTCATTTTGTTCCATATCGCGCAGGTTTATACTCTTCCATAACTCAAGCTGCCGATCACAAATCCACACAAGACTGGATTCGTGAAAAGAAGACCGTTTTTGTTTGTTCGCTTTTCTAGAAAAATAGCCTCTTTTGTGACCATGCTAACGGAGTGAAGCGACCAGAATAGAAAAAGAAATTACAAGAAAAGTGCGTTTGTGTGTGTGTGCGTGCGTGCGTGCGTGCGTGCGCGTGTGTGTGTGTGTGTGTGTGTGTGTGTGTGTGTGTGTGTGTGTGTGTGTGTGTGTGTGTGTGTGTGTGCGTGTGTGTGTGTTGGTTTGGGGGGATTGGGGGGGGGGGGGTGTAGAGGGCCGAGAACGAAGAACGTAACTGGAGGAAATCACAAATGCTTGGAAGAAATTGATAAAATCATTCTCCTAGACGGAATTGCGGTACCGCGGGAAACTGGCAAGCTGTTTGCAGGGCTCACTCAGGCTACACCCTTTATGTTCTTCTTGTTACGGATGTGCTACTCTTCCCAGTATCTGGTGCCGACGGCACGCAATTTCATGAAAAGTAGGAAGAAATATAGCCTCATTCCAAATGGCGGTGAAACACCGGCCAAAGCTATAGCACCGGGTCGAACCGAGAAATGATTTTTCGCTTTTTTAGATTGTGAAGCATATTCCGACCCCATGAATTACTGGCAATAGACGCTTTCAGGCAGCTGTGCATAGGCGCCGCCATAACCGACCTTCAGTTTTTGTTCCTCTCATTCCGTTCGCTTCACTTCATCATTACCATAGCAGGACAGGTTATATGCCACTTTAGGGGCTACTACGTCCTTCTCCCTAGCATAGGCCTCTGTGGAGGCTTGTAAACGTCCGCTTCAGTGGCTCGGCATCTCGGTATAACTAGTGCCACTAAATAAGCTATGCTTATTTTGTGGCACTCCATGGTTTGTCGTTTTGCAGCTGATATTAAGTAGAGCCCTTAAATGATCTGCGCTTAGAGTATCGGCACTCTGTTTCCCGACATTGCTGTGGGCGCCGCCATTTTGGGGCTTGTGCAGAGCAGACGAAACTGCCGATCGTCATGATTCAAAAGTGCGACTTCCTCAGCATTAAATTCGGTGTTAGGAAGCTCATGTAATATTGCTTTGCTCTGTCGCGAACTGTTTAATCATTTGTGGAGGGCGGAGAAGCTTTTCCTGTGATTTCAGATAAAGCTTAAGATAACTGGCACCCATGATTTTAAGCCACAATATGGGCAAGTGTCGTTACTCTGAAGCGTAGCTTATTTAGTGGCACTAATGATAAGTAGTCACGATCATAGCTCGTGACGTCACTGCGACGGCAGGGCAAATCCTGTACAGAGGGCGGCCGTAAGAAGTAGCACATTTGGCACGCCTTGCAAAATTTTATTTCGAAACGTACACACCCGACATTTTACACGAAAAACCAGTTTCGCGAAAACACACACAAAAAAATAGTCATTTTTTTAGGGGTTAATTCAGTGTTTCTAGACGCCACAGAAAGTAGTCCGCAAGTTTATAACTGCGCCAGAGGCCAAAACCACAACTCGGGACGTAATGACGAGGCAAATCGAACGTGCCTTAGACTCCTGGGCCGGCTAGCGTCTCAGCTGAGACTGGGTGAAAGAAAGCACTGCAAAGGCTGGGGCGCGCGAGCGCCTTGAGACGCAGCTTGAGTCCCGCTCAGCTCGTGCGCTGGCTTTGGCAGTGCTTTCTTTCACTCAGTCTCAGCTGAGACGCTGGTTCTAGCAAGTCGGTTCAGTTCAGAACACGTTTAATGCCATTAAAAAAAATACAGGGGTTTGGGAATTGGGATGTGCGCCGATGACGGCTAGGCCTGGGCGCTGGCACGAGGGAGAGGTATTCGGGGGCTAAATGAAGACGTCCAGCTGGGCTTTATGGATAAAATCCAGAAGTCCACGCAGGATCCTTCGTTGGATGTTCTCTGCGCCGGGTGGATGGGTCCACCCCTCCAGGGATGTGATGTCTGCTGGTCGGTGTTTTAACCTTTCGTCTTTGTATTTGGGACATTCCCACAGGAGATGGTGAATGTCTGCCTTGGCGCGCATGTCGCATTGTGTGCAGAGGCCTGATCTTTTTCCCCTACTCCACGATGCGACCCGTGCAGGTGTAAGTGCCGTGTTGGTCCGGACCCTGGTTAAGAGAACCTGCCCTCGCCTTCCGAATCCCCGGTGAGGGAGGTCAGGGAACGGCGGCTCGGTCAGTTTCTCTTCGAGTTCTGCTAAATAGTTTTCCTTGATCCGGGCCCTGTCCTCGCCCGGGTCGTATTCCTCTGTTTCGCTGTTGGCCGGCGATGCCCGATCACGAGCGATGGGGCCGTAACTGTGGTCATGTTGTGGCTGCTCTTCGTCTGTGCCGCGGGGGAGAATCAAAGACGCGCGGGCCAGGCGGTGAGCTGCTTCATTTCCGGGGATACCCGAATGACCGGGTATCCACTCTATTCTCGTGTGTGTTCCTCGGGATCGAAGGTTCGAGGCGAGTTTCTTAATCTTCCGGACTGTTCGGCTGAGGCTGTTTTTAGTTCTGCATACCTTCACTGCGTCCTGAGAATCCGTAAAGATCCTGAGATTCTCAGGTAGCCGGTCGGGGTGTGCGTTGGCCGTCTCGAGGGCGAGGCGGATAGCTGCGAGTTCTCCCCCTTTGGTAGAGGTACCAGGAGGAAGGCATTCTGCTTTTTCGAGCAGGAGCGATAGGAACACGACGGCTGCCGTCTTCAGGGTGACGGAGCCTTCCATCGAAGCAGAGTCCACGTGTAAGCAGCCACGATCTTGATTCGGTCCCACGATTGCACCATCTTGCAGTGTGCTTTGGCTCTGCGTTCTGCTTGTTTGGTGTCCCCCTTCCGAGCGCCGCTGGGCTTGCTTTCGGTGATAGCCGGAAGATCCTCCCATGGTGGGAGCTGTTCAGGCACTTTTGGAAGGTGCTCTACGGGTCTTCGAAGAAGTTCCATAATGCTCCTTCCTTGCTGCGTGAGCTTGAGACGTTCGTCGTGCGCCCTGATCCTGGCCTGGACGACGTCGTGCAGTTCATTGATCTGGGCGTACTCTTTTAGTTTACGAAGGGGAGTAAACCTCGGGAGGCCAGTGATTACTCGTCTTGCTTGGTTGTTCAGTGTCTCCAGCCGTTTCCATTGAGACTTGTTGAGCCAGAAGTGGCGGGCCCCGTAGCATACATGCGATACTACGAGGGCCTTTACCATGTTTTTGGCGATGCGTGCTGTCGCACCTCCTCGTGCGCTGCAGATCCTACGGATGGCGTTGAGCACCGAGTTGCAATGTTTGATGAATATCTTGGATCCAGATGTCGCCTCTCCCGGATTCCTCTATCGTAATTCCAAGAATCGTGACCGACGTGGAGGGGTGGATCTTCTTTGCAGCCAGTACGAGATTGAGTTTCTCGCTTAGCTTGGCTTTCCTGAGCCTGGGAGTTGTCACTACGGTGTAGTTCGTTTTCTCGGGTGCTGCTTGCATTCCTACCCTGTATAGGTGGGCCTCAATGGTGTCTAGGCCGGCTTGGAGTCTCCTGCTGCTTATATTGTCTGTTCCTCGTGCCCATGTAGAGATGTCGTCTGCATACACGGTGAAGCCTAGTCCGGGAATCTTGCTGAGTTCATGGGGCAGGGCCGCCATCGCCAGGTTGAAAAGTGTGGGGGAGAGAACGGAGCCTTGCGGTACACCCACTCGGTTCGCTCTCGGCTCACTCTCGTGCGTGCCGAGGCGCACCGAGAATGTTCTCCCTTCGAGAAAGTTCTTGATAAAATTAAGCGACCTGCCGGTAATGCCGAACCCACTTGCCTCTCCGATGATTGAAGCGTGGGGAACGGAATCAAATGCTTGTTTGATGTCGATTGCTACGATAGTTCTGATGGTTGCGTGCCCCGGGCTGCATGTCGCGGATGACGTCTGCTGAAATTAGGGCGAGATTCTCTTGAGTGCCAAGACAGGGTCTGAAGCCTGTCTGGGCCGGGTGAAAGGCTCCCGAGGACTCCAGGTGCCAGTCGATTCGTGACAGTACCATACGCTCCATGACTTTACAAGTGCATGATGTGAGCGGTATGGGCCGATAATTGCCGAGTGAGCCTTTGTCCTTGCCGGGCCTAGGGATCGGAACGACTGTAGAGTGCTTCCATTGATCGGGAAGTTTCCCCGTGACCCAGATGTGATTAATCCAGTCGAGGAGTTGCTCCTTGGTGCTCTCAGGAAGGTTCTTCAACATCTCCATCGTGATTTTGTCCTGTCCCGGCGCCGAACGGGATTTCCCTTTGTGGAGGGCCCACTCAAGTTCTCCCATAGTAAACTCCCGGTCCATGCCGTCGTCTGCAGCAAGGGCTTCTGTGTCGTACGGGGCCAAACAGCTTATCGGGACGGGTTGGGGGAAAAAAAAGGTCCCCGGCCATCGACGCGAGTTCTTCTTCCGTCTTGTTCATTTTGAGGGCGAGCGTGAGTGTCGCGCCTTTCGTCTTCTTCTTCCCGAGCAGGGCTCGACTTGTCGCCCAGAGCTTGGCAATCGACGCCTTGTCAGAAAGGGAAGAGCTGTACTGTAGCCAACGGTTGGTGTCTAGTTGTTGGGCGTAATGTTTGGCCTCCACCGTGGTGCGCGTAATCGCTCGCCTAGCTTGCGGCGTTTTACGCCCGTTGCGGTACTGCTGCACTGCTTGGAGGCGCTTGGACCACAAGCGTAATAGGTAGGGGTCAGGAGTCGGAGCGCCTTCTTCGACATTCGATTCTATTGTGGCTGCCTTTATGGCGCTCTTGAGAAGACTTTCAAAGCTGGATCCCATGCACTCGTCTGCTTCTAGCGCGGTCCTAAACTTATCCCAGTGGATAGTCTTCACTACCCTTTTCTTGGTCTTTTCTTTGACCTTTCTTGTAGGCGAAAACTCGAAGAAAATCGGGAAGTGGTCGCTGCCCCAGGGATCCTTGGAGCATTTCCATTTGTGGTGTTGTGTGTGTGTGTTCGATGTCCAGGTGAGGTCCGGGGTAGTATCTTTCTGCCTGACATCTCCGATCCTCGTTTTGGTTCCTGCCTTGTTGACGAGATGCAAACAGTAAGTCTGCATCTCGCCCAGCAGCTCTTCCGCACTCTCGTGGTTGGAGTCGTAGCCCCACGCCCGGTGGTGGAGATTAAAGTCCCCGGCGTAAAGTTTCTGTTCCCGTGGGTGGAGGTCGTGCAGGTGCGCGATCCACCCGTGGTTGTATATCTTTCTCTGTAGGGGCCTGTAATATATAGAAGTGAAGATGACGTCTTGCTGCCGGACCAAGGCTCGGACCGCCACTATACTTCTTGATTTTCATTGCAGTAAGGTGTAAGGTCTATTTGGTACAGGGGCCAGTTCGTTTTGACATAAACAACAACCTTCCCCGGGGGGTTAGCTGATTGACCTGGGCATTTTGATGTAATTGATGGGCTGGAGTAGGCCGTGTAGCCTGTAAAGTTGATGTCGGTGACGTTGGTTTCCTGAAGAAGTAACGCGTCAGGTTTCTCATCAGGCTTATCTAACAGTCGTGTCCTGAGCTCCGCCGCCCGCTTGCGCAGCCCCAGGCAGTTCCATTGAAGCATTCTTATCATGCTCTGATGAAGGTTGATATGAGTGCTCTCATTTGGCTGAGGGCTGATTTGTAGGGATTATTCTCTTCTCGCTGAACTTGGACTATGGCCTTGAGGCGGTCCAATTTGGCTTTGAGGAATGCGCAGGTGTTGCGCAATTCTTGGACTTCCGGTGCCGGCGGCGGTGGAGTTTGAAGTGCTGCAGGGTTCTTGTTTTCCTTGAGTAAGTCGGCCCACAGAGAGGAGGCGCTGGGTGGGACTGGAGTCCTGACTTCTCTGTTCGCGATCTCCCGTTGTAGTTGGAGCTTATGCACCTCCTTGTACTTTCTTACTTCCTCGCGCATTGTTTTTGTTCGTTCCTTGCCAGGTCGGGCACGCGCGGTCCGTGCCGAGATGTCCCGCCTTCTTGCATCCTTGGCAGAAAGGTGTGTTAGGAGTGGGGCATTCCTGTTGATTTGGGTCATGGTGGTTACCGCATGTGGTGCAGACCGTAGCATTCGGGCATATGTCCGGCTTGTGTCCAATACGGTGGCAGTTTGTACATACATGTCACTGCTTTTGGTTTGTACGGGAAGACCCGCATGTACCGCTTTCCATATAGGACGGAGCGCGGCAGCTTTTCGCCGTCAAACGTGAGCACTGCTGTGTTGCATTTTCCCAGGCGCCGGGCAGCAACCACGTGGATTTTCTCTGATTCTAGTTCAAGGTTAAGGACATCGTCCTGGGGGTCCTGTTCCTTTGTGTAAATGTCATAGATTACACCTTTGGGGTAGGTGTTGCCGTACGTGCGAAAAACTTGTACGGGAATTGTTCGGTCCTCAATCTTAACTACCGTTATTTTCTCGAGAAATTCTGCCACCTCTTTCGAGTTGGTCTTGACCGAGATCGTGTTGGCTTTCTCGATTAGATGCATGGTGAACAGTGCGTTCTTCTGGGTGCCCGAGATGTGCATCTTGAGCTGGGGTAGAAGTGGCTTGATCGGTATACGTGATCTCGTCAGGCGGATCTTGTATTCGAACTGACGACGGCGTTGCCGAGATGTAGCGGCGGCGACGGCAGCTGGCTGTGTTGGGTCTCCCCTGACCCTTTTCCTTTTCTTTTTGTTCGTGACGACTGTCGAGTCGTTCTCTGGTAACTGTTCTTCTTCGGCCGCAGCTTGTGCCGCGCCTACGGTGTTCTTGATTCCTGACGTAGCTTGTGTCGCGCCGTGTTGCCGACTCGTCGCGGCTTTGTCAGACGTAACGTCTGAAAGTGCAGACGTAGCGGCTGGCACCACCGGTACCGGCGGAACCATCTCGCCTGCGACCGACATTGGGGTACTTGCCGGGGCCTTCTTGGCCGCCGATTTCTTCTTCTTTGCCTTGGCTGCGGGAACTATATTGTGAGATTCGCCTAGAATGCTCTTGAAGATAACAGGCTGAAGTTGAGCTAGTTGGTACATAATTTTAGGTAAATGGTCAGCTAGAACGATAGGGACAAAACACAGACAGGGAGAAACAGAGACATACACACCGCTGACTATCAACTAAGACTTTATATTTCTTCTTCATCACTTTGATCGAAAGATTCACACCTAAAGTAATGCCAATGAATCACCCTAAATCCTTACATTACACTGCTAAATTAAAATACTAAATAAAATTAATTAATGACATTAAATTACTAAATTTGGTCACTAACACCTCCCTGATCCAACCCACAGACCACCGCCGAAACATATTCCTCTCATTCCCTTTCACGGGGCCGTGCCACACTGCAAAAACTGTCTTTCTTTCTTGCTGACCGTGATGGAGGGCATGCTCACGCAGTCATCGCCGGTTTGCTCAATGGCCAGGGCCTCGAGAATCTCGCGCGCAAAGGCACTTCTGTGTCTTTTAATAATAGAGGCACTGCTAAAACTTGGCCTGCACCCGCACGTGCGGCAATGGGCTGCAAGGTGCCCAGCTCCCGTGCCCTGCACCGACGCCGCGTGCTCCCTGACTCTGTCATTAACGCAGCGTCCCGTCTGCCCGATGTAGCAGCTCCCACAAGACATTGGAATCTTGTACACTACACCGGTCTGGCACATGGCGTACTTAGTTCTGTGGGCAGTGTTGCAGGTTGGCTGGCGGTTCTTGGCCTGATTTACTCTGCGGCACATAGAGTTCCCTCGTTTCGGTGCCGAGCACACCACCCTGACACTTTGTCGTGCAGCGATCTTTTTGAGCCGGTGGGTGACACCGTGGATGTAGGGGACTACTGCGAAGGTCTCTCGTGAAGTCTGTCTATCTCGCTCAGTACTTGGTGATCCTCTTGAGAATTTTCTGCATATTGTCTCACATACGGCTCCAAGGAGGACACCTGGGTACCCAGAGTCACGAAGCCGGGCCATCTGCTTCTGAAAGCTGGCGTCAGCTTGATGGTTGCATGACTTGCGCAGAGCTGATACGAGTGCCGTGTTGGCAACACTTCGTTTTAACGGTTTTCGAATGGCACGATGCAAATGGAAGAAAACCTTTAATTGAACGAGGTTCGTACCTCCAGCACACATGTCCATCCTTAAACTCAAGTGCGAGGTCCAGGAACTTAATAGACTTGCCCACGGGTCGGGGCAACATTCGTGGAAGGTTTTCATGATCGTGCTCCTGCATCCTGTTTTCTTCACTCTCGATGTCTGTGCTGCACAGGATCAGGAAGTCGTCCACGTACCTGAAGATGGCTGTGACTCGAGCATCGTTCAGTGTGGATTGGATGTGCCTACCAAACGCCGCCAAGAACAGATCGCATAGATGTGGCGCCACCCTAGAACCAATGCAGATCCCACTTTTTTGGACGTAGTCTAGACCTTCATACGAGATCACAGTCGCCGTTAAATATACCCCGAGCAGTTCCAAGAAGGCGTCTATGCTAATCCCTGCTGCGGTTTGAAAAGGCGTTACGCCGTGTTCCTCGATGGTGTCTCGTAGAATTGGCATGAGGCTGGTGTGGGGAATAGAATAGTACATGTCCTGGATGTCGATGGAAAATCCAGATACTACCTGGGATCCATGTTCCTGAAGATAGGCAATAAGCTCTTCTGAGTCGGAAATTCTGTACGGGTCTTCGCAATGCACCTGGGACAGGTGCTTTGCAAGATAGGTTGACACATGAGCTCGCCAGGTTTTCCTCTCGGAGACAATGGCACGAAACGGTACCCCTACCTTATGTGTTTTGGCCGAGAAGAAAACGTCAAGGTGTCCGCCCTTCGTAGCTTTCACTTTGGTGCCCAGGCTGGTTAGATTGTGATCTTCAAGCAGCCAGCTTCGCTTTTTGGCTTCGTTTCCCATCAACCTGGATGAAGTTTTTTTGCTACGGCAGCATTGGCCTTCTCTCCGTAGGTCCCAGCATCAAGGAATACGAAACCTCCTTCCTTATCTGAGAGACATAGCCGGAGATCTTTACTTCGTAGTTCTTGTACCGCACTGCCAAAGCCCAAGCCTGGACGTGCCGGGCACCTTTGGCTTGTGAAGCACTCAATGCCTTCCGTGATAATTTGCGATTTCTGCTCTTCGTGAGCTCGAGACGCAATGGTGCGAACAAGGGCAACCTTGTCTACCGCCTCTAGCTGTGGTGGTGCAGCATACTTCGGTCCTTGTTCGAGAATGGATGTTGTCCTTTCTGAGAGATGGACATTACCAATGGTCTGGAGCGGCCACCTTTTGGCGTGTTCTTCTTTCCGCAGTGCCAGATGTTGCTTCAGGGCAGGAAGAAACCAGGATTTCCACAGGCTTTCCGTGGAATACCTTGCCATCGCCAGTTGGTTTCGGAAGACGCTGTGAGTAGGGCACTTAGCACGCAGGAAGTCAGTGAGAAGGCGTTGTTGGCGCCACGTTTCTGACCGGAGGATCTTTGTCACCCGCATGGCGTGTCCTTGCGACGGTGCAATAGCTCCGAAAAACTGCCGAACATCGTCGAGAATTATCTTCTTATCGACGCTGCGTGAAAGCATCCTCGCCCGGCAGGTTGTGGTGGCGATCAAAAGGCCCAGAGTCCGTGGGTCAAGTGAATTAAAACATACAAAAGGTGAGCTCAAATAACTAGAAAGGAACTGAATATCAGGCTGAAGTTGAGCTAGTTGGTACATAATTTTAGGTAAATGGTCAGCTAGAACGATAGGGACAAACCACAGACAGGAAGAAACAGAGACATACACACCGCTGACTATCAACTAAGACTTTATATTTCTTCTTCATCACTTTGACCGAAAGATTCACACCTAAAGTAATGCCAATGAATCACCCTAAATCCTTACATTACACTGCTAAATTAAAAGACTAAATAAAATTAATTAATTACATTAAATTACTAAATTTGGTCACTAACACCTCCCTGATCCAACCCACAGACCACCGCCGACACATATTCCTCTTATTCCCTTTCACGGGGCCGTGCCACACTGCAAAAACTGTCTTTCTTTCTTGCTGACCGTGATGAAGGGCATGCTCACGCAGTCATCGCCGGTTTGCTCAATGGCCAGGGCCTCGAGAATCTCGCGCGCAAAGGCACTTCTGTGTCTTTTAATAATGGGGACGCTGCTAAAACTTGGCCTGCACCCGCACGTGCGGCAATGGGCTGGAAGGTGCCCAGCTCCCGTGCCCTGCACCGACGCCGCGTGCTCGGGGTATATTTAACGGCGACTGTGATCTCGTATGAAGGTCTAGACTACGTCCAAAAAAGTGGGATCTGCATTGGTTCTAGGGTGGCGCCACATCTATGCGATCTGTTCTTGGCGGCGTGTGGTAGGCACATCCAATCCACACTGAACGATGCTCGAGTCACAGCCATCTTCAGGTACGTGGACGACTTCCTGATCCTGTGCAGCACAGACATCGAGAGTGAAGAAAACGAATGCAGGAGCACGATCATGAAAACCTTCCACGAATGTTGCCCCGACCTGCTCTTCACTCACGAACTACCCGTGGGCAAGTCTATTAAGTTCCTGGACCTTGCACTTGAGTTTAAGGATGGACATGTGTGCTGGAGGTACGAACCTCGTTCAAGTAAAAGTTTTCTTCCATTTGCATCGTGCCATTCGAAAACCGTAAAACGAAGTGTTGCCAACACGGAACTCGTATCAGCTCTGCGCAAGTCATGCAACCATCAAGCTGACGCCAGCTTTCAGAAGCAGATGGCCCGGCTTCGTGACTCTGGGTACCCAGGTGTCCTCCTTGGAGCCATATGTGAGACAATATGCAGAAAATTCTCAAGAGGATCACCAAGTACTGAGCGAGATAGACAGACTTCACGAGAGACCTTCGCAGTAGTCCCCTACATCCACGGTCTCACCCACCGGCTCAAAAAGATCGCTGCACGACAAAGTGTCAGGGTGGTGTGCTCGGCACCGAACAGAGGGAACTCTATGTGCCGCAGAGTAAATCAGGCCAAGAACCGCCAGCCAACCTGCAACACTGCGCACAGGACTAAGTACGCCATGTGCCAGACCGGTGTAGTGTACAAGATTCCAATGTCTTGTGGGAGCTGCTACATCGGGCAAACGGGACGCTGCGTTAATGACAGTCAGTGAGCACGCGGCGTCGGTGCAGGGCACGGGAGCTGGGCACCTTGCAGCCCATTGCCGCACGTGCGGGTGCAGGCCAAGTTTTAGCAGCGTCTCCATTATTAAAAGACACAGAAGTGCCTTTGCGCGCGAGATTCTCGAGGCCCTGGCCATTGAGCAAACCGGCGATGACTGCGTGAGCATGCCCTTCATCACGGTCAGCAAGAAAGAAAGACAGTTTTTGCAGTGTGGCACGGCCCCGTGAAAGGGAATAAGAGGAATATATGTCGGCGGTGGTCTGTGGGTTGGATCAGGGAGGTGTTAGTGACCAAATTTAGTAATTTAATGTAATTAATTAATTTTATTTAGTATTTTAATTTAGCAGTGTAATGTAAGGATTTAGGGTGATTCATTGGCATTACTTTAGGTGTGAATCTTTCGGTCAAAGTGATGAAGAAGAAATATAAAGTCTTAGTTGATAGTCAGCGGTGTGTATGTCTCTGTTTCTCCCTGTCTGTGTTTTGTCCCTATCGTTCTAGCTGACCATTTACCTCTTGAAGATGTCGATGAGGCTGTCCTTTGAGATGGTCGAGAGGAGAGACCTCAAGGCTTGCTCGGCTGAGGGCGCCGTGCTAGCTGAAGGAAATGTGGCTCGCTCACTGAATTGAAATACAGTGGGAACCTCGAAGGTCAGTTTCTTTAGTATCAAGGGCGTACTGGTCTGGCCTGCTTTCCCCGTCGTGTCGGCGACGGGTCTGGCGCTGCCTTGTCCGGCGGCAGCGGTCCTCGTGTCCATGGCTTCTGGTTAGTCTTGGCCAGGTTGGCTAGAAGTCTTGGTCGCTTCTTCTTGATTCACCGGAGGATTAGGGCCTCCATGAAGTTCAGAAGAAGGGTCCAAATTTGGTAGCACGGGGCTGGGCTTGGCGCCGAGCATTTCTTGATCGGAGAGCATGAAAAACACAGCCGTTTGCTATGGTGTCTTCTTCTTTCTCCTAGCAAGTCGGCCTTGGTTCTGTTTGCTCGCGCTCGCGTCTCGTCATCGTTGCCTTTCACCTCGGAAACAAAATACCGAATCAAACGGAAGCTGACAAAAGGCGCAAGAAGCACACCATCATCTCCACGCGCGCCACGAGAAAAGGATGAGGCGATGGTTATTTGGAAGAAGACGTAGCAGCTTGACACTCTCGGTTGTTTTGTTTCGGCATTTTTAATCGGAGTGGCGCCGGCACAGAACCCCAAGAACCAAGATTCGAGAATACTGCGATACCCCGAACCATCAAGTTCTACTCAATGAATATCTTGCGAGCAGTAAGTAGCCGTCGATTGGATCTGGAAGTCTTCGAATGGTCGGGACCGCTTTCGCTGAGTTGTTTCAGGAGTCAGACGGGGAAACCAGCTTTCGAATGCACTAAATATGAAAGAGCGAAAACACTATCGGATGCAGAATAGGACAGTAACCTTACGAATATTCCGGTCTAGGCTTTTCAGTGTCTGTCGCACAACGCTACGAGCGCAGATGGTGTAACTCGAAGAATGCTTGTGGCGCTCGAACGCACTTTGATTCTAAGCATATTTTGTTTTCTTTTTTTCCCCCCCATACTGCTACTTCGAGAATAGTGTATTTTGTTGCGGCCTTAAGGGAAAAAAATATTGCGTTGATATTTACTTAAAATTGATTTTCAATCTAACGTACTTGTCGTGCAGTAATTTCAAGGTTAGACCTGCTATATTTATTTCAATTCTTCGGAAAGATTGATTCATTCACGAGGATGAGGATGTTGATCTGGTCGAAAGTATTACCCGAGGGTGACGAGAATCAAATGCCGCCCCTAAAATGAGCCCGAGAGCTTCGTGAGCATTTGAACCTCAATGCCTTATAGACATTGGTGTCAATATCGGTGCCGTGATGGGAACAGCCAAAATTTAAGTGTCAAGAGCAGATGCCTGTTCGTTGCAAACCCGCGTGCGTAGCTATGATAGACATTGGCGGCACCGGATGGGCACCACGTCACCAAAGACGGTTTCTTCTTTCTTTTTCCTTTTTGTCGCAACCTAATATGGGCCTCAAGCTAAAACCTAACCTAAAAAGGTCAATTGGGGAATGTTTTCTCCATTTGATATTTGTTTGGGTTACGAGCGCCGTCTACAAACTACAAACGAAAGGGCTGTCCAGCATGCCTCCGCCCGTCAGAACACATTGGCATCTTGCAGTCCGTTGAATTGGTTTTCGTTGCTTTTCATGCCCCATACTACCAATACTCACAAAAGAATCGTCAAAAAAGACGAAATACGGTGCTGACAATGTTGTTCGTACTCTAGTCTCACCTTTAAGCTGAGACTAGAAACTCCGCCTTTAGCGCAAACTTTCTGCCCTTGCTATTAGCGGCGAGATGTTTTGGTGGCGCCCTCCTGTGGTTCCCCCTTGTGACGTCATTACCTTGCAAACAACAAGTTCGATGGTGTTTGTTATTAGCATGGTGGAAGCTTGAAATCATTGCGCTCTCAAAGGAACACTGCCAACACCGTCAAAATTAAAGTTCTTTCATTCCTCTTATTTCCGTCGATGATAAATCCCCTTTCCGACGTCATAGTCAGCGTTCGGCCAATCGTGGAAGGCCGACCACAGCAACGCTTTCGGTCGCGCACGGGGCTAATACTCTGTTTCACCTTATGTTGTACCGCAGCGAAGGCTAGAAGTGCGAGCTCATAGCGTTGACAGCTGCCCTTTTTGCACGAGAGCTTGTGCCACCGAGACGTGCCCTAGTGCAAGGAGCTCGCGCTTGTAGCCTTTCCTGCGGTACATCATAAGATGAAATTGAGTATAACAGAAGTGTGAACGCGCATGCAAGGCACGCGCAACCAAAGCACTGCGGAAGCCAGCGAGCTCGCGCTGAAGGCAAAGCTTCTAGGAAATATTAGCGGTGAGTTGTATTGGTGGTGCCCTTGTATGGTTCCCTCTCGTGACGTCATTACGTTGCAAACAACAAGTTCGATGGTGTTTGTAATGAGTATGGTGGAAACTTGAAATCAGAGCTCTCTGAAACCAACACTTCCAACACCGTCAAAATGGAAGTTCTTACATTTGTCCGATTTCTGCCGATGAGAAATCCTTTGCTGACGCCATAGTCAGCATTCGGCCAGTCATGGAAGGCCAACCACAGAGACGCTTTCGATCGCGCACGTCGCCCATATTCTTCGTAACTCGCCCACCATATATCTATGTTGGAAATCTTCCGAGTTACTCCGGCGGGTCATGTCACGTGACAATGCAGACAGAACAACGCTGAACGCGGGTACGTTTTAGAACGCCAAGGTACCAGACCATTACTCGGAAGTGAGGTCGAGTCCAATCACTACCGCCTAGAAGATAAGGTCTGCTCATGACGTTTCGTTAGTAGATCCCCCACTCGCCGAAAGCGGCCAACAGACTGTAGCATGACGAGAGTATCAGCCACGTGCGGCCGCGACTGCTGAGCGCGAGCGTTGGCGCGAGCTGATAGCGAGCTACCACAGTTCATTTGCAACGTGCATGCGACACCATCAAGATTGCAGGTCTTAGCAGCCTATTAATGTGAGCTCGTTCTGAGCATGATCACTGAAGCAGGCGATGGAGAGTGCGACGTCGCAGACGATGTAGCAGACGATTGTGCTAATCCGGGCGGCGTACCTAGGGGGCGCTGAGGGGATCTACTAGTGATGACGTTTAGAGGAGGAAACGCGCAGGCCTTGTCTCCTAGGTGGTATTGCCTTAGGTCGTATCAGACCATGGAGCTAGGAAGCTTCTGCAGGCGACATGACGACATCATAGGTGAATCCAGAAGTGTGGATTCACCCCCCCCCCCCCCCCCCTTCCCCAACGATGACCAAAACCAAGAGACGCTATTAGACGAAAATGAGAGAACTCTCCTTTTCGTACTATAGACCTTTCCAATGTTTACAAAATCACAGTCCAGCGTGCGATCTTCACAGCCCAGCACGTGCGTGTTCGTCGCTTCGGAAAGCGAGCAAAGCACGCGCCATACGCACGAACGCTCAAAATGGCTCCGGCCACGAGCTCGTTTTTGGAAAGGTCTATAGCGTGTCTTGGTTTTGGTCATCGTTGGGGACGTGTCACTCCACACTTGGCTTCACCTCTGGTGTGGTCATGTCGCTTCCAGAAGCTTCCTGCCTTCATGAATCAGACGGTGCCCTCCGGACGTGGCGACATCAGGAAGCAAGGCCAGGGAAGAGGGTGTACGCATATGCAGAGGCTTACTGGAAAAGTTCCAGTGTGTCTGCGGCTGTTAGTGTGCGGAGAGAAAGACAAAAATATCGAGAGCTTCGAGTGTCATAAACATGTCAAGGGTTCATTCTGAGCAGTGTCCAGCGAACGTAGAAAGACTGTTGCGTGACCCTTTAGGGATCCGGATTCGGTGCAGTTCCGCTCATCGGTCGTTACTTTTATTTTCTCTAAAACAGGCCCGTGCTCCTACTTTCCCGCAATGCACAGAAAAAAGTTAATCACTGAGACCCACGAATGAAGAGCTCAGCAAACGACGGAACCGAAGAAAACGTTCCGACCCAACCATGAAGTGTGTGATGAGTCACTGATCATCATGACGCTTCACATGCTCACGTCACACCCTTTGTCTGCTTCGTTTTCAACTCAAAACATATTGTAAACATTTTGATTAGCCCTCCGAGCGATCTGCGGGAGGGGCAGTCGTCTCTAAAGGTTCACCGACACAACAGCGTCCGCCTACGTATTCTTAGGTTACATAATGAGTCACGGGACAATCCATGCTTTGAATGTCGCGCGCAAAGCTACTTCTTGAACTGATTGACACACTTCCAACGAAGCACAGACCTCCCTGTGATTCTCGAAATAAGCAGACGTAAGCTCCCGCAACATAACGCAACGTAAGAGAAAACAGTACAGTGTGAACTGGCCTTTAAAGCGAAGTTGGTGAGTACACTTCATGGTTGGCACTGCATGGTTAAAATTGAGCGATGCAGTCATCTAAGTTTCTTCGCAGGGATGGCGAGGTAGGTATTCCAGGTTATCTTGCACTTGGAGACTGTTCATTCGAAGTTCCGCACAAGAGGGATCATTTGCAAACAATGCGGACACACTTAACCTAGAACGAACGCACTCTGAATGATCGCCCTGCTTGTTTCTCTCTGATTTCTTCACCGCGGGCTCATTAAAGTGTTTCTCCTTTTTCTTTTACGGTGTACGGTTTAGTTTATTTTACTGTAACACTCCTTACCAATGTGCGCACTAATGGCTGCAGGTGTCCTCCATTCACTGCCACAAGAACCAGAGCGATGAAGTCGACGTCAGCGCGCGACGGCGACTCATCTGCGCCAGCATTCTTTGCCTCAGCTTCATGCTCTTTGAGGTTGTCGGTGAGGAGGACGCGCACATCACCGCCGAGTCTAGATTCAGTTCGGGTTCTGCGGTCACACCTAGAGCCAACAAATCAGCTACGCTTCAAAGTAACAGCGCTTCGGTCGTCTTTGGTGCTTAAAGCCAACTGTTGAGAGATATCTGAAGCTCCATCTAAAATTGCATAAAACGCATTTCCGTCTTTTGCCGCGTTTACACTTGCGGATTCGCGGGCGGATCTGCACAGGTGAAAAGTGGGTTTGAAAGCGAGGTGGCGAAATCGACTCGTCGCTGGCGGAAAATCTGGCTCAAACCGGGACTCAAATCCAGATTTTCGGCCAGCGACGAGTCGATTTCGCCACCCGGCTCCAAAAATCAGTTTCCACCTGCGCGCAGCCGCCGGCGAATCCTGAAGTGTAAACGCGCCCTTCCAGAAGTATGGAAACATTCCACGACAGATCAAGAAAATATCGCCTGGGCGTCTTGCTAAAGTTCTTGAAGTCGCATTCCTGAGTGGCAACGACCAAAACAGTGGCGCACACAAGAAACAAGGTCAACGGGGGGCCGATACTCTGTAGCTCATTTCGTGGCTCTAGTTACACCCGCGGACACCAGGACTTGGCTGAATTATTGATTGATGTCTTACCGTAATAGATTAATTCAATATGCGGTGTTGCAACCTGCGCGTAAAGTTTTAACTGCAATGAGGTATTCTGGACAGACCTTAGCTGAATGCAAGGGGTATCTCCTTCCAAAAGATCTTTGACAGTCACAACCGGCATGACGCTCAGCGTCTTCACCAATGGCAGCTGTCTCGCAGCACCGTTGTATGCGATAACTAGGATTCCGTGTTTTCGCACTTTCTTTTTTGTGAAATTCGGAAAGTGTTTTTCGGAGTTTATTTTTCGCTCTAAATTCGGAGTTTATCGGAGTTTATTTTTGTTAAAGCCTCCATTCTTCGAAATTAAAGGTTTCATTTTACACTAAAACAAAAAAAAAAGACCTATCTAATGTTTGGCCAAAAATGTACACTAAATTTATATAAAAATAATTACCGGTAACAAAAAATAAATTCTGCAGAGTCTGCATTTGCCATTGGCGCCGTTGCGATTGGTAGTCAACTGTCCCACGGCAAATCTTGGAAATAGGTGTTAGTTGAAGAAACTTCGGTACTTCGAAACTTCGAAACTGCTGGTTGCATAAAACCTTCAGCTGCCCTCCCTATTTTATGAGAGCTACAGGTTCCCACCTTTCACTGTTGCAAAAGCACAACCCCTCTTCCCTCTACGAAGCACAAATAGTATGAACCAAACTGGAAACCGGAACAGTAGCTTTTGGCGTGGTACTGGGCGAACCTTATGACAAGATAAACGTTAAACTCTCTTTCGTGTATAATAATATATATATATATATATAGTATAAAACTGAATTGGCTTTTTTTGTTACTAGTTACTCTATGTGTTTTGACGAACTTTATTTGTAAAACATTGTCCCTTTTGGCTTTTTACTTTGCCGTCGTGACCTCAAAATTCGGCGTTTTTCGTATGTGTTCGAAAACACGGAACTCTAACTATAACTCAAAGTTATTTTATTAAACAAATATAAACATAAATTACGTATACTGTTGCTATATATTTTGTAACCACGTTCGATAAAGTCAAATGGTCACGATCATTGAAAATTTCGACTGCTTCGCATGTTTTTGTCTTTAATAGTGTACGGATGATTACAGTCGTGATGCTGAAACTTCAGGCTAGTTTACATTGAACTCTAGATACGCTGTTTTATTTAGCTAAATTGTATAACAAGATTTTGTTTCACGCTCCTTATTATGGGTGTCGACACCCTCGCGACGTACTTCGAGCTCTCCAGTTGTACTGGAGAGCTGACGCTCACGACAGGCTCTAACGTACTTACCACTGCCCTATAGCACTGCACAAACCCCTTCCTTCTCAGCCACCTTTCATTAAATTCCTCACCTTTGGCGATCTATCTTTCATCGCATTTTCAATGTCAAATAGAGAAACGCTAAGCATGCGAAAATCAACGATTTTTTTTTTCTTAGGACGTTTGATGCATGCAGCAGACCGAATCAGCACCCTCAAAAAGACATTTGTGAAGAGTCGTACGTAGGCTTATCCCGACATTCTTGGTTTACACAGGTGGCATCTTGGCGAACAGCCTGGCGATAGCGACGGACGCCGCGCACCTCTTAACGGACTTCGCCAGCTTCATGATAAGCCTGTTCTCGCTCTGGATGGCCGGAAGGCCGGCCACCAAGCGACTCAGCTTCGGCTGGTACCGCGCCGGTACGCACGATCTCCAGTTCACAATTACGAGCCGCCATTCCACAGCTTAAACCCTACAAGCATGGCTACACCGCTACAAAATGACCGGTCCGTTGAAACAAAGACTATGGTTGAACACAAAAACTGCAGCAGACGCTCTGCACCCCCCCCCCCCCCCCCTCCTCCATAATCATAAATACAGCGGGGAGTTGAACCGCTCATTTGTCCGGTTTGGTTCGGGTTCGGGTTCAGAAGATTTGCATTTTGTTCCGGTTCGGTTCCGGTTCAGTGATGAATTCGAAAGGACTGTTCGGTTACCGGCAATGTTGAAGGCGTTACCGAAAATAAGTAACGGAGCACGTTACTCGTTACTTGCAAATAAAAGAAACGTGTTACCGACCTACGTTACCTCAGAATAAAAGGAAAGCGTTACCGTTACCCCTAAAAAGTAACGCACGTTACTTTTGCGTTACGTTTTAATTGTTAATTAGCACGTTTTACTTTTTTGACGTCTTAGGTATGCCATATTTCCATATCTCCATAAACGCCATATTTCAAGAAACATTATGTCCATCCAGAAACTGAAAATAATTAACTTACCCTTTTTTTTTTACGGTTTCACATAAATAAAAAAAGAAGAAAAATATTATATGGCTTGGTGCCTAAAAACACGAAAGGAATTTAAGTGTAATTTTTTTAAGTTTTGCGAAGAATATGTGGCGTGTAACGTAACTACGTCAAGCGTTACTCCAAAGAAGTAAGGTAAGTACGGTATCCATTACCGGTTTGAAAAACGTGACGAGTACGTTACCGGTAAAAGTATCGTGTTACCGGTAACGCCATTACTTGTGGCAACGCGTTACCGCCAACACTGATTACCGGTTTCTTCACGCACGACCCGGTTCAACCCGGTTCTTAAGAAAGAAAAGTCCACAGCTTCAAGTCGTTAAGAAAAAGTGTGTTCAACAGGGCGTCATCTGCATTAAAAAACAAGTCACCAGAAGCCGCCGTACGCTTCCGCACACTCCTCCCCGACTGTGTTGTGGGCGCTGCCATTTTGTTGCCTAGCGCAGAGATAGAGCAATTAGCGATAATTACAATAAAAAAAAAAAAAAACGACTTCCTGATTTGGAGATACCGTGTCTGTCAGGAAGCTCGGCCGATATTGTTTTGCTCTGTCGCGAAGTGTATTTGCCTTTTTTGGAGGATGGAAAAGCGTGTCCTGTGACCTTCAGTCAAAACGTCGGGTAACTGACAACAATGGTCTTAAGAGCATGGATAGCCGTTAGTCTGAAGCCTAACTCATTTACTGGCTCTAGCAATAAAAGAAAACAAAAATTAATATTATTTATCTATGTTGAATAAACCTGAGACTGGGGCAGAAATGAACACATAAGTCGAAGGAACAGAAACGGACAGGATTGTCGCGTCCTTTTCTGTTCCTTCGACTTATGTGTTCTATTCTTCCCCAGTCTCAGGTTTATTCAATATGGTTAACATTCACCAGCTCACCTGCAGCCTTACTATATTATATAGATATCATCTATTTGAGAATATATAAAAGTACCTCTAAAGCAGTTCCAAACGGGAACGTTGTCATCTCCAGGCATTTCCACCAAGTAGAAAGAGGCGGGCTCGGTAGATTTTCTGGTTCATTACACTGCTCTACGTTAACACGCTATTCATCATTGTTACCTTTTTACTAATTAGCTCGGTTTTATTTAGTTTTTAACCGGGAAACACGGAGATTTAGTGTTAGGTTACGGTGAGTTAATGAGAAAACACATCATAGTCCACTACCAAGCACCCACGTATAGCGAGTTTACGCATCAAACATTCCTGTGAAAAGCTATCCATTTTTTTTTTTCAAATAAAAAAATTGGTTATTTTCTAGTGCGATTTTTCTGCTAAAGAACTGTGAAAACGGATTATATGTTGAATTAATTGTAAATGTCTGATGTCTCATTAAAAGCAAATCAATATTACTAAACATACATTTTCGCAAGGGCGTTGCAAACCTTAGAACACTCTACTCCGTCTAAACTGCTTTAGCTGATGTGATATCTATCTAAACTGATGACGCTGCGCTCTTGAGCCGGAGTAAAAACAATTCGTTTATATTGCTGTGCGCGCTGTCGGTGTGTATATGAAAGCGTATTTTGCTTGCACCCTCATGGATAACATTAGCGACAAACAACAGAAAAGAGAGCTTTGGGTCTACACGACGAGCTAGCCTCCGAGGGAACTTTGACCAGTTCGTCTCCAGCCGGCACTTTGTTTGGTGCTCTGGTAGCCACGCACTGTGAAATATGTTTGACCAGATAAGCGTTACCCTCAGACCCTCCTGCACCACCTCACTTTCTGGATGCCGGCTGACATCTCCTTGACTGGAGTTGCGAATATATAGAACTGGAATGGGAAGCTAAGAGCTCGCAGTCTTTAAACTACTTGATAAATTGAGAGATAGCGCAGATATCATTGTGAGCGCAGCAAGTGGGGTTCAAGGCCAGATTGTCTCTTTTGTGTCTTGTTGTACGAGGTCTACTTGCGTAGGGCACTGGTCAAACTCAGTGTTCTGTTAACTTATTGATGTCATGCCTACGTACTCTCGAAGACATTTGAGCGGAGGTCCGTCTGAGGTCTTTGTGTTGTCGTTGTTTATACTCTTGCGCAATATTAATCTTCAACACTCTAAATCTAAAGCGAGACGGAATACGGTAAATTTTCATTTAAAAAGAAAAGAAATTAACGTGTCGCTTGCTTCTAATTCGAACACAGTTGCACGCGCTGTGAGCACAGAGGCCCCCAAAATAAGCGTAAACTACGTGGAAGGGAATTCAGCTATGGTTGTTCTCGTTGACCTATTGCCCTATGCCTCAAAGCAAGATATAAATGATTGGCGTATTAGTATAATTTTGTAAGCCGCAACGTAACGTGCATTCTGAATGATGGTAGTTTTTTTCTGTTTTAAACTTGTGCAACGAGGTGCTCGTGTCAGACCTGCTATTTTGATCATGTACACAATCATAGCCTCCTCTATAGTGACAAAGCCCGGCAGATCGCCACGAGACGCGGCCGCCGAAATTGAAAAGGTAGAGCGGCAGACAACGGGTGAGAGGAGAACCAGGTGACGTGCGCCCCGCTGCGGCGAGACGCCGAAACACACTTCTCCCGAGCGATGGAATGTCCGCTCGTGGTCCTCGTGTTCCTCGTGCTACCGCTTCTTTTCTCGTTGGGTTTGAAAACCATGTTTCGGGTCCTCGCCGCTGCAGAAGCTGTGCGCTGACTACCAGGTTCCCCGAGAAATTCTCTGTGCTACCAGGTCCTCGCGCTCCAAATCTGCGAGCGATAACTCTATGGCTCCGTCGTCGAACTTCCAGGCTTCGCGAGTGTAGAGACGGCTATGGTAGTATCAAATTTTGTGGAGGTCATTAGCGACATAAAAAAGGGGATAAAATAAAGTTTGCGTAAAATAAATGCAGTAGTAGGGTTTTGGACGTGTCTTTCTTTTTTTCTGCTCCTTATATGCACTTTTAGGTGTTTTTTTTGTTTATATTTTACTTCCAACTCAGGTTAATTTATATTAGGATAAACTCCGACTACAGCTGTCTTGCAGCCTTGTGGTTGTTTCGGAAACTAATGTCCAGGTTCCTTCGACACCGAGTCTTTTCCCCGTGAGATAGCAATGAAGTTCTATCGTTTTCTATATGTTCGGTATGCTGGAGGTACCTATCTTTTTCCACCAAGAAAAGGTGTCCTCCACAGCGATAGCAGCATTAAAGCTTCATCTTCGAAAGGGGTTCTTACCTGGACAAGGATTCGTCTCCGGCAAGCAATTAAGCTTAGTTAGACCTCTCTTCTCATCGCACCTTAATTAACTTTGCTCCCGCCTACCCTTTCGTCGCCAGCCCCGCGACACTTTCTATAGGGTGAGCTAAAAATAGGCGCCGTCACTTGATGTATTCGCTAATGTTTTGTTGGTTCGTAAGCTTCACTTATTGGAAGGGACCTCTCCCACGTGCGTGGCTTGAAAATACTAAGGAAAGAAATGGCGGCATGCGTTTCGTAGCGTATACCTTCTTGTAAAATGGCCGCTCTATTTTCGCTGGATTTGTTCGTGATTTATTGTGTCACTGGACGTTTTGTGGAGCTCTCCCAACCAAAGGGAACCCTGTCGCCATACTTCTTTCTTGACGGGCTGTGAAGGGCCCAAGGAATTCCTCATCTGACCTATAATTTAATGGTGTTGGCTGAATTGGCTGAAACTGACTGACTATTGGCTGAAATGCCTCGCTTATTTTTCTTTTTTTTCATTGCGTCGAGTGATTGGCTTAACAAATTCTTCGGTTGGAATATTTTTCTTGTGGGAAAACTGTAATTGACTCAACGAATGCCTCGTTTGTCATTTGTCTTCAACTGCGTGCCAGAAATGGCCGCAAGTGTGTCTAGGTTTTTGTTCGATCGCGAGCTATATGACTGGCTGAACGTTTGACTTACTTCCATGACGAGCCTCGATTCACCGAACACACTGAACAAAGGCGGCGTTTTTCAACGCCCCTTTTTTATTTATCTGAGAAATGCAAATCGTAACGAACGACACCCCCACAATGTGTCTGTCGTCGGGACGACGGCGACTAGTTGAGTGAGCCACACTTCTCTCTACGTGCAACGAAAGAAAATCAATAGGCTGTTCGAGGCGGGGCTTAGGCCGCACGTCCGGAGGCTTCCTGGCTCGTTCCGACGACCATTCCCCGAAGTGAAGAACTCAGGGGTCCAGTGGAGGTGGGAGAATTGGTAACGTAACGAACGGTTTAATTACATGGTAGCGATACAGTCGTCAAATCCAAGAGAACAAATGGAGCCCTCACGCCCCGCCTTATATAGGGGTCCGTTTTCTCCCTCTCTCTCCGCCAGGGCAGCAGGTGCGACCGCCACGTGCTTTGCAGCTGGGTCCGCCGCGTCGTAGCTAGAAATGAGTCATAGCCAAGGTTCTCCGCAGTTAGGCCAGGCCTCTCTCCCCTTCCGGAGCGCACGAACCCACCAGCACACACACACACGTCCCGTTGACGTCACGGACGCGTTGAGACACGTTTTGGGCAGGCTTCAACAGGTGGCCGGCAGTCCTGACACGTCGGGACTCGTTTCGGGACTCGTTTCCGCAGCGTTGAAACTCGGAAAAGGTTGCCGAAGGTTCCATTCTTAACAGCCCCTCCGGGGCCAGGGAAACCTCGAATGGCCGGTGGTACAATCGCTGGCCTGAAGAGGTGGGCTTGGAGTAGGCCTTGAGAAGACGCTGCAAGCACCAAACAAACTCCCAAACCTCTCACAACGGAGGCATCAGCGGAAACGTCCCCCACAACACCACGCCACACCGCAGTCAAACGCTCGGAATTCGCCAAAGACCCGCCAGACTGGATTACGGATTACCAAAATTTGGTACAATTCCGGGTATCGAGACCCCCTGTCGCCAAAAAAAAACTCATTTTTCCAACGAGGTCACTAAGAACAAAATACAAAAGACAAAAACTCTTCGCAATTTGTGAGGTCCTTTTGGGGTTTCAACGAAGTGCCCCCACTTAGATCCTCATTCCCGTGGATGACGAAGACCTCTGAGATCATCCCTACTATTTTTCGTGATGTCAGAAAAATCTGCTCAACCCATCGGCATTGCCGTTAAATTTGCCTTTCCTTTTTCTTACGCTGAAGTCATAGTGATCGATTTTCACGTGATTTCTAGACGTGAAAATGCGGTCCTTATAGCGCCGATAAAACAATCCGCCTTTTTCATGCCCCGTCACATTGGTCCTAGCAATCTCCTGAGCTGTACAGCGAAACCCTGACACACTAGGGTCGCTCTTCTGCTCGACTGTGAAAGACACTCTGTCTACTCGTAGCAGAGGACCAAAGTTACGCGACGCCGGAGCTACGAGAGATCTTTCACTGATCCCGTCTTCCTCCGCCTTTTCCGCCGGCGCGTTGGGACGGCGTACGCTTCCTAGTGCTACGAGATCAGGCTGTTCTACAACCTGGTCCCTCTCATCCCGGTTTTCTGCCTCCAACTCTGGGAGTGCTTGCTCCCCGTCAGCTGCCTCTGGCTCTGGATCCCTCGTCAACAAAGGGGCGACCTGACGCGATTTGGACCTCGTACATGACTGAACTAGCCCTTCTCCCAGTTGTTGACCCCTTTCGCGCAGCAGGAAATCTGACCGGTTAGAAAACAAATAAGGATACTCCAATGGGACTGTCTGCGAGACAGCCGCCTCTGTCACTAGCTCTCCGAACGGGCCAGTTATCCTTACTGTCGCCATAGGCAGACAGACACTGTGCTTTTCAAGCAGCTGCTTGATCCAAACTACCTTTCCAGTAAAATCGGAGGTCGTTACATACGACGGATGAACAACGTCCATCGTCGCTGCACTGTCCCGAAGCACCCTGCACGGCCTTCCGTTTACCTGGAGCTCGTGAAGATAGGGACGAAGAAGCTTCAGGTCCTTGTCACTACCGTTCACGTACGAGAACACAACCCGCGGTTTCTTACATCTGGCCGCTGTGTGTCCCGGCTCCTGACAGTTGTAGCACAGGAACGGCTTCCTTGCCTCGAACTGCCCTGTTGGGCTTTTCCGCGCCTCGTCTCCGTTCGAGTGTTCTGCGCTCTTTTCTGGGACCTTTTGTCCTGCTTCGGGCTTCTCGGGCCCGTTTTCTCGCGAGCCGTTACCCTGTCGGAAGGTCTTGCGCTGATCGCTTCGGCCGGATTCGCTTTCCTCTCCGCTCAGCTTTCTACGCGTTGCGTACTCTTCGGCTAGCTCAGCGGCCCTTTCGACAGAGTCGACTCCCACCCTGTCCTGCACCCAGAGCTTGACTGACTGCGGAATGCTACGAAAGAACTGTTCGAGGCACACACACTCGACTACCTTGTCTCGGCTTTCGTACACTTCCTCGCTCTTCAACCATTCTATCAGGTTGGTTTTAAGCCCGTACGCGAATTCCGAGTAGCCCTCGCTGCTCTTTTTGGATGCGTTTCTAAACCTTTGACGGAACGCCTCGGCAGAAAGGCGGTACCGCTTCAAAAGGCTGGACTTCACCTTGTCGTAGTCGTCCGCGTCTCCAGCACTAAGGCGCGCGACAACCTCTGCAGCCTCACAGGGCAACAGAGTCAAAAGCCGTTGCGGCCACGTTTCTGGGGCGAAGCTCAACTTCTCACATGTCCTCTCAAAGTTAACTAAGAATAGGCCCACGTCTTCCCCAACTTTAAACGGCTGCATGAGCTTCTTCATTTGATACGACTCGGTCTCACTTGCTCGTACCGGAGCCCCAACTCTACTGTTCTGCGAGTTTAATCGCTGTTGTTCAATTTCGAGCTCTAGCCTTTTCAGCGCTCGCTCCTGGTCTCGTTCCTCTTTCGCTGCAGTCTGTGCTCGTTCCTCTCTAGCTGCAGCCTGTTCCTCTTTCGCTGCAGCCTGTTCTCGTTCCTCTCTAGCTGCAGCCTGTTCCTCTTTCGCTGCAGCCTGTTCTCGTTCCTCTCTTGCTGCAGCTTCACTCTTAGCGTTCTGAAGCAGTTCCCACGCAATTTTAATTTCCTCTGCTTCCGCGCTCTCTGAAATCGCTTTACTGATCTCAGATTTCTTCATCTTTTGCTCCACCTCCACACCCAATTCTTCACATAAACAGAGTAAATCTGTTCTCAGTAACCTCATCAGATCCATGATCGCTGCTCTTTAGCTTTGGCTTTGCTATAATACTTGTCGCGAGGTTGTACACAAACCTAGCGCACGAGTCAAACACTAAGGATTCCCAGCAGTTCAAAATTAATTACCCATAATCTGAAGCCCGGCGAATCTCAAAGCAAAGTCCAAACGCTCACCCGCAGATGTAGCACGATGTCGCATGGTCCGATCCCAACCGCTGCCAACCAGTTGTTCGAGGCGGGGCTTAGGCCGCACGTCCGGAGGCTTCCTGGCTCGTTCCGACGACCATTCCCCGAAGTGAAGAACTCAGGGGTCCAGTGGAGGTGGGAGAATTGGTAACGTAACGAACGGTTTAATTACATGGTAGCGATACAGTCGTCAAATCCAAGAGAACAAATGGAGCCCTCACGCCCCGCCTTATATAGGGGTCCGTTTTCTCCCTCTCTCTCCGCCAGGGCAGCAGGTGCGACCGCCACGTGCTTTGCAGCTGGGTCCGCCGCGTCGTAGCTAGAAACGAGTCATAGCCAAGGTTCTCCGCAGTTAGGCCAGGCCTCTCTCCCCTTCCGGAGCGCACGAACCCACACGCACACACACACACGTCCCGTTGACGTCACGGACGCATTGAGACACGTTTTGGGCAGGCTTCAACAGGTGGCCGGCAGTCCTGACACGTCGGGACTCGTTTTGGGACTCGTTTCCGCAGCGTTGAAACTCGGAAAAGGTTGCCGAAGGTTCCATTCTTAACAAGGCCCATTCGAAAAACCCCATCACTCAACATTGGCGGTCGCAATTTCTTGGGCACAAAGCGTCTGATTAGACCCGAGCCCTCGCCGAACGCTGACGCCATACTCGTTTTCGATCCAAGCGTTCACGCCGAACGCTCACATAGCCCTCGTATGCAATACGTGACCAGAGTACATTCCGGAACAATGGGGAACTCGGATAATTGGACATGCAGCTATAGATGGCCCGCACTTTTGAACGGGGTCAATGAAGTTCTTGTTGGAGTTGAAGGTGTTGCTCAGGCCCGCCTCGAAAACGTTTGATGCAAACAATGCGCACACATCATGCACAAAGTAGAGGAAATTGGGCGACCGCGTAACGAGTCAACCGATTTCCCTTACGTTGTGCATGATGTGCGCACATTGTTTGTATAACGTTTTCGTGGTATCATAGTGTAATTAAACAGTTTGCACTGTAGAGTCACGGAGCCTCCATCACACTCCTCCGACACGGCACCGAAGAAGATCTTATTAACCATCGACCCGCCCACACAACACACGGGACTGTGCAATACCATCAGCTCCATGCCACATTTATACTAGGCCTATTGCAGTGAACTGCACACGTGTAGAATGATTGCGTTAGCTCCCAACAAAAACACCCTGTTAAATAGTGCACCTTGACCCGTAGAGAAACATCAAGAAGGTTGGGATCAAAAGGCGCAATTGTTTTCTGTAAATCCATACGTGATGCGCGCCGAGTGGAAGCTGTGGCTGCAGTAACAGAAACCTGAGCTCTTATTTCGCGTTCTTCCCTTGAAACAATTTCTTTAAATCGTCGTACTACTTATAGGGTGGTGACGTACAGTGGTTAGCGATATAAGCTAGAATGTGCAAACGGCAACTGGGCAGTATAGATACCACGCGGTCTAGCAGGCAGCGAAGGCGAGGGTCAGAACGGCACCTCCGACGCACGCAGCCGTGCGACAGCGTGGTCTGTACTGCCTGGTCGCCTTTTGCACATCTAGCTCATATCGTTAGCCACTATACGGCAATAGGGGAGCAATCCTGTGCTTTCAATTCAATGTTTATTTTCGCGTGCTTACCAACAGCTCAGAGGCCTTTGCTGTAAAGCACGAAGCATAAAATACATAGTCATCCCAAATATACATGCTTCAAATTATACATATTGCCGCGCGCGCAGCTGGCCAAGTAGGCAGCGCGCGCGTGGCCTAAGGGTTATCGCGCCTGACTCCCACGCGAAAGGCCAGGGTTCGATTCCTGGCCGTGCCTACACATTTTGTTGACGCTGAAATGCGATGTTCTAGTAAATTCGAGAGCCGCCTTGCTAATTCGAGGTTAGAATGTTCTACGACCCGAACCTTCTACGCCGAATGTTCCGGAAGCCCACGCGTGTACAAAAGGGGCTGCGCCTGGCAAGCCAAGTCAGTTTCGCCTCAGCGTTCGACTCTGCTGTCACGCCGACTTCGACGCCCGCGACGCTCTGCTTTCTTCTGTCCTCCTCTGTTATCGTTTTTCCTTTTAGTTTTTGGGCACAAGTTCGCCCCATTAAACGTTCAGTTTTCTCAGTCCTTCGCCGCCTCATCACTTGTCATTCGTGACATTTTGGTGGAGGTGCGGGGTACCGCATGTCCGTGCAGCGCACCCCTCCAAGTTCCCGAAGTGCAAGTCCGATCCCAAGCTCCGGAGGACCCGACGAAGACCAAATCGGGACCCGATCAAGTCGCCGCATCCAAGGTCTACCCCCAGAACACGGACTTCTGCCACCAAGGACCAAGCAGCCAACGAGGCCGACGATGGACGACCAGCAATCGCAGACCCCGACCGCCGCCGCCGTCGTCTACCTGAACGTTGCCCAGAGAACCCCGACAACCTTCCATGGCGAGACCCACGAAGACGTGGAGGACTGGCTTCTGCACTACGAACGTGTAGCACGCCATAATGGATGGACCACTGAGCAGCGCCTCCAAAACCTCTACTTCTCCTTGGAGGGTACCGCGAGGCAGTGGTTCGAGAACCACGAGGCGTCGCTTACGTCGTGGGACACCTGTATCGCCGGCCTGAAGGAGACATTCACGAACCAGACACGACGACAGCGAGCGGAAGACCTTCTGCAAGTACGAACTCAAGGGCCCAACGAAACGGTCACGAGCTTTGTTGAAGACGTCCTCCGCCTGAGCAGCCGTGCCGACCCTCAGTCCACCGAGGAGAAGAAGCTGCGCGTCGTGATGAGAGGAGTGAGGAGTGACATCTTCGGCGGTCTTGTTCGCAACCCCCCATCTACTGTCGAAGACTTCGTCACGGAGGCCACAAACATAGAACGTGCCCTCCTCGCAAGAGCCAGCCACTACCACCGGCACTCGAGCGTCGCTGCTGCTTCTGAATCGGGCTACGACATCAGCCCTAGCACCCCCGGCCTTCGCGACATCATCCGCGACATCGTCCGGGAGGAGCTCAAGAAACTTCTCCCGACTGCTGAACGCCCTGCCTCAATCTCCATTGCCGAGGTCGTCCGAGACGAGGTTCAGCGTGCGTTCCTACCAGATGCCCCTGTCACCGTGGCCGCACCCGAAGAACCGACGCTGACCTACGCCGCAGCTACCCGACGACCGCCGCCCCCTGCTCACCCGTATAGGGCGCCACCCCGACGTGAACCTCCAGCGCCGCAGTTTTCCCGACGCCAGGAAGATCGGGCGCACGCCCACCCAGAACAAGCAGCGCCACGAAAGACCGACGTCTGGCGAACGGCCGACCGACGCCCGCTCTGCTACCACTGCGGGGAAGCCGACCACATCTACCGCAGCTGCCCCTACCGTCGACTTGGGCTGCGTGGTTTCCACCCGAACGATCCACGCCCGAGGTACGGTGAACGCCCTCGCGATATCGAGGAGTACCTCCGACGCTCGCCCTCCCCAGTGTCGTCTCCCCGCCGTGAAGCCCGCTCCCCATCGCCACGACGTTCAGCGTCCCCAGCGACCCGACCCCGCCGAGAGAGTCTGTCTCCCCTGCGTCGCCGGGAAAACTAATTGCGGCAACGCCTGGAGGTGACGTTGCCGAAAACGACGGAAGCAAACAGCCTCCAAAACGCCGGAGCGCTCCAACTCTCTCAACGCCCCGCATCGCACCGACGAGCCTGCAACGGTGTCCAACAACCTAAACGTTGTTATCGACGGCCTCGACGTATCGGCACTCGTGGACACCGGAGCAGACTACTCAGTCTTGAGTGGGAGGCTCACTCGCCGCCTTCGGAAAGTTACGACGTCGTGGGACGGACCGCAGATACGAACCGCCGACGGACATCTCATCACACCTGTTGGCAGGTGCACCGCTCGCGTTGAGATCCACGGTGAAACCTGCCCTGTGAAGTTCGTCGTTCTGCAAGACTGTTCGAGGGACGTCATTCTCGGAATGGACTTCTTGTGTGAATACGGCGCCGTCATCGACCTTGGTGAGAACAGATTGACGCTGCGCAAGCCTGTTCCGCCTTCGGAGATACCCCAGATAGCGTCAGCCGCCGTCCGAGTCGCTGCCGCCCACGTGAACCTGCCGCCGCGATCAAGTGTTGTCGTACCCGTCGTGACCAATGCAGCTACCTGCGGCGAAGTTGTTCTTGAAGGCAACCTTCAATTGCTCCTGGCAAGAGGAATAGGCGTCACAAGAGGAGTGACTAAACTTCAGGATGGGCGCACCGTGGTCCTCGTTACAAACTTCCGAAATGAAACGCAACACCTCACGAAAGGTGCAGCCGTGGGCCACGTCGAGGAACTTCGAAACGCCGCCGAAATCGCCGTGATTACTGACGAAACTTCGCCACCTCAGCAAGATTGTACGTCGCCAGCGCAACTCGACATTGACCCCAAGCTTCCAGGTCCAAAACGACGGCAGCTGAGTCAGCTCCTCGCCGAATACAGCAACTGCTTCGCGACGTCGTCGAAGGTGCGACAAACCACCGTTGCGAAGCATCGCATTGTCACCGACGACGACGCGCTCCCTGTGCACCGATCGCCGTACCGAGTCTCCATAAAGGAACGGGAGGTAATCCAACAGCAAGTGGAAGAAATGCTGAACGACGATATAATCCAGCCTTCAAGCAGTCCCTGGGCCTCTCCAGTCGTGCTGGTTAGGAAGAAGGACGGAACGCTTAGGTTCTGCGTGGACTACCGGCAGCTGAACGCGGTAACGAAGAAAGACGTCTATCCACTCCCCCGAATCGATGACACGCTAGACCGCCTGCGCCACTCTCGATACTTTTCATCGATGGACCTGAAGAGCGGCTACTGGCAGATTGAAGTCGACGAACGGGACCGAGAGAAGACAGCTTTCGTTACGCCAGATGGCCTGTACGAGTTCAAGGTCATGCCTTTCGGCCTATGCACGGCGCCGGCAACGTTCCAGCGTGTCATGGACACAGTACTGGCAGGGCTGAAGTGGCAGAGCTGTCTCGTCTACCTTGATGACGTCGTAGTGTTTTCAAGTGACTTCGACGAGCACTTGCGACGACTCCGAGCTGTTCTCCAAGCCATTCAGACCGCCGGACTCACACTGAAGCCGTCAAAGTGCCGGTTCGCCTATGACGAACTGAAGTTTCTAGGCCACGTGGTTAGTAACAAAGGCGTCCGCCCAGACCCCGAGAAGACTCGCGCCGTCGCGGCATTTCCAGCGCCGACAGACAAGAAGGCGGTGCGAAGATTCCTTGGACTTTGCGCTTACTATCGACGCTTCGTTCGGGATTTCGCTAAAATTTCCGCACCGCTCACAAACCTCACGAAGGACGCCGAGAAGTTCGAATGGGGCGAGGAGCAGCAGCAGGCATTCGACGAGCTGAAACGACGACTCCAGACTCCACCTGTGCTTGGTCATTTCGATCAGGATTCGGAAACCGAGATTCACACGGACGCAAGTAACGCGGGACTCGGCGCAGTACTGGTCCAAGTGCAAGAAGGCATCGAGAGAGTCATCGCCTACGCAAGTCGGACACTGTCCAAGGCGGAGAAAAATTACTCGACGACTGAGAAAGAATGCCTTGCGGTCGTCTGGGCAATCACGAAGTTTCGACCGTACTTATATGGGAGCCCGTTCCGCGTGGTGACGGACCACCACTCGCTTTGCTGGCTTGCGAACCTCAAGGACCCGTCAGGACGCCTCGCTCGATGGAGTCTCCGACTACAAGAGTTCAACATGACTGTGGTCTACAAGTCAGGCCGCAAGCACAGCGACGCCGACTGCCTGTCCAGAGCCCCCGTCGAAACCCCTTCCGGCTGCAGCGACGACAATGACGACGAGTGCTTCCTAGGAGCAGTCAACACCGACGACATGGCACGACGTCAACGGGACGATCCTGAGCTGCGCGCATTAATCGAGAACCTGGAAGGGGGCGGAAGTACCGTGCCCCGCGTCTTCTCACGAACCCTGCCGACTTTCGCCATTCGACAAGGTGTGCTCTACAAAGAGAACTTCGGAAACAACAACTCGCCATGGCTGCTGGTAATCCCGGCAGACCTCCGAGAGGAGATTTTTCAAGCATGTCATGACGACCCGACGTCCGGACACCTTGGTTACAGCCGGACACTGGCCCGTATTCGTGAAAAGTATTACTGGCCCAAGCTCCCCAAAACCGTCCACCTCTACACCCGATCCTGCCACGAGTGCCAGCGACGCAAGAGACCGCCGACGAAGCCGGCAGGTCTCCTGCAGCCGATTCCTCCGCCAACTACACCGTTCCAGCAGATCGGAATGGATCTACTTGGTCCTTTTCCGACGTCGACCTTGGGAAACCGGTGGATAATCGTCGCCACAGATTACCTCACGCGCTACGCAGAAACGAAAGCCCTTCCTTCAGGGACGGCTGTTGAAGTCGCCAAATTTTTCATCGAATCCATCGTCCTCCGGCACGGCGCCCCTGAAGTTCTGATTACAGATCGCGGATCATCCTTCATGGCACAGCTGACCCAAGAAATCCTCCGGCTCAGTCACACCAGCCATCGTCGCACTACTGCGTACCACCCACAGACCAACGGGCTGACGGAACGACTCAACAAGACAATCGCCGACATGATTTCTATGTACGTCGACGTAGAGCACAAGACGTGGGACGAGGTGTTGCCCTACGTCACGTTCGCCTACAATACGGCGGTGCAAGAGACCACTGGATTCACACCTTTCCAGCTGGTACATGGTCGGAAGGTAACGACCATGCTGGACGCGATGCTACCCCATGATCCAGGAGACAATGAAAGCGACGACGCCCAGGTGGTTGCTCAACGGGCCGAAGAAGTCCGCCAGCTCGCCCGACTCCTGATCCAAGACCAGCAACGCGTCGACGCGGGCCGCTATAACCTTCGTCGCAGGGACGTCCAATTCCAGCCCGGAGAAAGGGTGTGGGTGTGGACGCCCATCCGTCGCCGCGGCCTTAGTGAGAAACTGCTGAAACGGTACTTTGGACCATACAAGGTACTTCGTCGCCTCGGGGAGCTGAACTACGAGGTGATGCCCGACGGAACACGAACATCCTCACGCCGCCCACCACGACCAGAAGTCGTCCACGTCGTGCGCATGAAGCCATACTACGCTCGATAGGACTGTGGACCTTAAGTGTTCCAAATGACTCTTTAGTTTACCTTTTTTTTTTGTTTGCTTTGTTTTGATTTGTGCTGCATCGGGGCGATGCTCTTTTTAAAGGGGGGAGTAATGCCGCGCGCGCAGCTGGCCAAGTAGGCAGCGCGCGCGTGGCCTAAGGGTTATCGCGCCTGACTCCCACGCGAAAGGCCAGGGTTCGATTCCTGGCCGTGCCTACACATTTTGTTGACGCTGAAATGCGATGTTCTAGTAAATTCGAGAGCCGCCTTGCTAATTCGAGGTTAGAATGTTCTACGACCCGAACCTTCTACGCCGAATGTTCCGGAAGCCCACGCGTGTACAAAAGGGGCTGCGCCTGGCAAGCCAAGTCAGTTTCGCCTCAGCGTTCGACTCTGCTGTCACGCCGACTTCGACGCCCGCGACGCTCTGCTTTCTTCTGTCCTCCTCTGTTATCGTTTTTCCTTTTAGTTTTTGGGCACAAGTTCGCCCCATTAAACGTTCAGTTTTCTCAGTCCTTCGCCGCCTCATCACTTGTCATTCGTGACAAGTGATGAGGGGGAAAACTTATACATATGGTTTACATTAATACACATGCAAACAGTTTTGGCAATTTTAGAGCAACCCTGTATAAACAAGAGGCAATTTTGTACAAAAAATATCAACATTGCAAAACTTCGTGTCTAAAACATGTTGAATTCGTGATATCGGTGACAAGTTATCGTGGTTTGCGTCAAGACAAAAAACAAAACACAGTAAAAAAAGAGAAGAACGCGTAATGCTCAAGAATGATTTATGAGAATGAAGACGCTTGCCCAATCTTGATAATGCCGCCAGAATTTTAAAAGCAAATGATAAACACTTTGACTCAAAATTTTTCCTAAAAACTGCGAATTCTTGAAATCACATTTTTGTTTTCTCAACAACCGAATGCCCTGCCGTCGGGCTTTTCGGAAAGGTTACGTGTTTCGCCGGTTTCGTGTCTTTTTTTGCGTTTCCATCAGTACAAGAGGGAGAACATTTGGCGAATGGGTAAACGTCGAGGACCAAATCTCCCGCGAAAAGGCTTAGGCGAATCTGCAATATTGCGGGAATATTTCTGTAAGACGGTCTTTAATTGCAAATTGTCAGAACGGCCTGATTCTATTTTAATAAAACATGCTAGATGGAAAGAGCTCATGATTAATTGATGCTGTGCGTAGTCCATGAGAACGTTTTTGTGAACCTTTGAATACACATTAAAAAAAGGAAAAAACACTAATTTGGTCAACCATTGTTTATCGATAGTATCATATGTTGTTGCGGCATGCATATGTGAAACCGCCTTGAGAAACCCTTCGCTCAGCGAGCCTGCGCAATTGCATCGGTTAGCCTCTTCGCTCTTCCTCTCTCACCTTTCTTTAATTATTTTAATAAAAAAATAGCTAAAATAGCGGTCTATTTTGAAGTGAAGCCAAACACTAGTGGTCTACAAAATAACAGTGAGTGCGCTGGCGAGTTGCTGATAATTGATCAGAATATGTAACACCTAAAAACGTGGTACGAAAAAAATCAAGACACTCTTTTAAGTCGAAGGAAAATACAATAGAGAGAACGTCTCAAAATTGAAACGTTCTCCTACTGCTGTCGTGTTTTTGTTTTTTTCTTTACTTAAAAGGTTTTTTTTTTTAATTTTTTTTCCGCACTACAATCTCAGGTGTTACATTATAACTAGTTGTTTGCCGGGAATTATCCTATAGCGAATGACGGATCACAAGATACAAGGTACAAGTCCTGAAATATATGCCATGCACGCATTTAGCAATATAAAATGCCATGCTCATTGATCCCGGCGCTCATTACATTTTTTTTTTGTATTCTGAGCTTCGTTGTTTGTTATGGATCCCCCCGAGGTTAACAGTGATTGGTTACATGCCTGCTCTGTAGGAAAGTGGAGTCGCAGGTGTTCCTGTAGTGAAGTTTTCAGACGATATGATCTATGTACTATTTACCCAAATTAAAAAAAAAAAAAACTTAGTCATACCAAACCAGAAAAAAAATTCTATGCATATGTATTACTCTATAACGATGTCTATAGTCCCAATTTCAGTGCAAATGGGCCAGACGTGCGCACGAAGAATATATGGCCTTTTGTGTCTACACCCGCTCGTTCTTAATGAGCCATGAAATATTCATGTTCAAACGTGGCTTCCTGGACCTGTCTCTATCTGTTGTAGTTTGCCCAGGATTGAAAAATGGTTCACCGAATAACGCATTCAAGATGCTCTTCATCGATTTCTCGAGAACTTAATTCGTCGATTGCGACGACGATCTTCATCCCAGAGGTGATCGGTGCGCTGACGTCGGTGATTATGATCTGGGCCGTCACGGGTGTCCTGGTGTACATGGCGATTCTCCGGATGATCAACAAGGAGTACAACATCCAAGCTGACATAATGCTCATTTCCGCCACCGTTGGAGTTATCGTCAACATAATGTGAGTCAGTCCTCCGCGTTTGCTTCTCTCGGTGTCGCAGATGCGTTTTACCCCATCAATGTCGAAGATGAAGTCTTACTTGTTTACGCGCAGCGGAACCCAGCTCCGGGTCTACTGGCTCAAGCACAAAAGTCACCTACTAATGATGAAAGTAGTAGCAACTCATGACGCATCTAACTGACGAAATATTTGCCAAAGAGATTGGGAAATAACTTAAAGGTTCTTGAAAAAGAGGTTCTCGAGAAAAAAATAGTTTGTTTTTATTCATTTATTTATACCACTGGTTCTTGTTCAGGACCATTGTAGAAATGGTTACATATTCATGACATTACAAAATAACAAACAAACAAACAAATGACACTAATATGTCACGAAAGAAAAAAAGAAACATGCAAGCAAATACGGACGAAATCTTCACTCAACATTGGAATGTTTTCGTACAGAATCCAGAAATGAAATTAGAGGACTAGAGCTCGTTATTTCAGCGGGTAAGTTATCCCAATCTTTGAAAGTGCGAGGCAAATATGAGTATTGGAAAACATTATTTCGCGGCAATGGCTCGATGATATAATACGGATGTTGGCTACGTGTATTGGAACGTGCAGAAACTTATATGTACTTGTCCCGGTTGATGTTGATCATGCCATGAATTATCTGGAAGAGCAGTTTCAATCTGTTAATAGTATTTCTCGTGCTAAGGGTTGATATGCGTGCTTTATTAAGTAACTTGCTAACTGAAGGGGGTAGATGAATCTAACCACCTTTCTTTGTGCCATTTCCAGCCTTTTGCCTCTTTTTTTGTGTGTAAAGGTCCCAAATTACACTCGCGTATTCCAAGATAGGAAGAGCAAAATTTTGTACGCCAATAGTTTCGTTTCCGGGGCTGCCTGCCGTAATTTGCGTCTCATAACCCATAGGTTTTTAGATGTTTTATCTATAACCGCGTTGATACGTTTATTTCATATTAAATTATGCGTTATATGTAGTCATAAATCAGTACATTCATTAATCCGGAGCAATGCTTGGTTATCTATGTGGTATGTGAAAAGTGAGAGTTCCTTTTTATGGGTGATAGACATAAACACAGTTTTCTCTTTGTTAAGTAGCATTTACCAATCTTTGCACCATTTTGGTATTTCCTGATGGCTATTATTTAGGATGAGGTGATCATCGGGACTTTCGACTTCATGATACAAAATGCAGTCGTCAGCATACAATCCTATGTTTACTCTGATATTAGCAGCTATACCGTACAACAACCCCGAATGGGGTTAGTAGTATTGGAAATAAAAATAAGGTGAATTCTGGCGTATTTGTATCCCGTAAATCTTAATATCACGTTTGATTTCCCCGAAGATGTAACGAAGCGCGAGCAAACGCGAAACACCTCCGACCACTCGTTACTTCATGCACATGTAGATTTTTTTCGGCCGCCAAGCTGGTGTTTCTCGTGTGGGCAGCGCGTGCAATTGCGAGCTTGCCAGGTATATTACCCCGCACTGACACGAGTAGTGACATCTTTTTCTGACATTTTTAAAATCGCGAGAGTGCGCGTGCATAGCTTTGATACGCGTTGAAGATGCGCGAGAGTTGAGATTCCGAAATCTCCGGATATGACGTCGCGATCCGGGAAGAAAGGGCTTCGGAGGTACTTCGAAAATTATTTTCTTCAGCCTCCGTACACCAAATTGAAAAATAATCTTGATATTTGTGATCCTGGAGGACAAATGAAGACGATTTAAGTGTTATTCGTCAAATACAGAACCGCTTCAATTTCCCTCGATAAAAACAGTAACACCCCCCAAAATCTTTTTTTTTTCTTTTTTTTTTGCCAGGCGATTTAATATGGTGTTAGAAGACTACCCAATTATTATTTTGCTACAGCGGCACGTATAATTTTAATAAAGTAAAAAAAAATATATAACGAAATTGATCGATGATCGAAACCGATACCGAAATTGAACTGGGGAAGAAGAAGAGATGTAGAGGACCAGGGAGTTGCCGAAAGTCACGTGACTTTACTCGACCGCGTTTTCTGTTTGTATTTTCCTTCTTTTCTCCGGCCGTGCGAGGCAGACGAAAAACGCGCATGTCGCACATTGCACGAAAAACGCAAAAATCAAGCACTTCGTGCTTAGCGTTTGCGCGTGTGCTCTTACCAATTCGTGTTCGTAAGACGAGCGATGTCTTCAGCCAGGAGGAAGCGCGACGACTCGGCGACGTCTTCGTGCGAATCAGCTTGGTGGCCGGGGGTGTCGTACAGAATAAATCCTAATTGTTTTGATCGGCAAAAGATTTCTCTTTCGAAGCTAGACAGATTCGCCGGTACCGCGTACAACAGGTCTGAACTAGAGGTCCCACGCTCGTCGTCCGCCACCATCGCTTAGTCAGCTTCGTGCAGCCGTCCAGCACGCGACTCCCGCAATACGACGCCGTGTTGAGGACTACGCAGCGAATGCGCATACTTTCGGTTCTCTGTAAATTTTTTAGGGGCGAAGCTCCTTAGGGGCTAGCCATGTCCGCCCGTCCGTTCGCCCGTCCGTCCATCCGTCCGTTCGGCGTCCGGTGCTCTCATGATGATGATGAAGTGATGATGATGATGATGATGATGATAATGATGACTGAATCTCATTATGATGATGATGATGATGATGATGAGTGAAGATGAAAAAAAAAGATGAAAGAAAAATTATGAAAAAAAAAAATGTTTGCGCAGTCGACAGGATTTGAACCTGTGCGGGGAGACCCCAATGGATTTCTAGTCCATCGCCTTAACCACTCGACCACGACTGCGGGACGAGTAGGGGGCTCCGAGATGTGGTAGTACCTCAAGAGCTGGGGGTGTCATGGATGAAACGTTGCATGTAGCCGCTCAACGTCTATACAGGAGAGGGCGCTGCGGTCAAATGCCTATATAATCGCGTTAAACTTTGCATGCATTGGCTCAACGTTTATAGACGAGAGGGCGCTGTGGTCAAATGCTCAAATGCGTATATATCCACGTTCCATACCACACATTCTCTTTCTGACATGGATGAAAACGAACGAAAGGCTCGGCATGCTGCGGCTCAGCGTCTACGCAGACAAGCACCACCAGAGCTTCGCCCCAATCAACATCATTCACCACGTGGAGATGCGGTCAACTTTTTTTTCAATAAACATATTTGCAGTTTTTTGCAAGCCACAAAAAAATGGCTGTCATATATATATATATATATACATATATTTTTTTTAATATTGAGTGTGTGCTTATGATGACGCACGACTTTGATTATATTTGGTGGTTGTGTCTAAACCACAAAGAATGGCACCTGAAGCAAAGTGGAAAGTTGGGCCAGTTGGTTCATGGTTCTTCAAATAAAAGCGCCGAATAAGACAATTCACTCTAAGAAAAAGGGGGTGTACACGAGTACTCCCCTTGTCCCATATGTAACTCCCCAAAACTACATTTCGTCGTTCTGTCCACTGACGTCAAGCTGGCGATGCCAACTTTTACGAGCGGCTTGATAGTCGACCGATACAACTTTTTAAAATACCTAATGTACTCATTAAAGGCTACATTAAGACAATCAAGATTTTTTCGGCCCGGCTGCAAAACCTCAGTAATTTTTGTTTTGTCAAGGACGAAGAAGTGGAACGACACAAGGCGCACTCGCAACTGTTTATTTTTGAAAATTACATGCATTCATAAGCCCCTAGCAGAGAGGTGCACGAAGCGTATGCAATTAGGGATAAGGGTGTTGAGTGCATAAGTGAAGCGTCACTCGCCCTGTCAAAGAGTGAGTTTGAATATTTGAGAGAAGCATTGCGAGGGACACGCTCATGACTAACAGGGTTCAGGTTCTGGGGGCTATAAATGCATGTACTTTTCAAAAATAGACAGTTGCGAGTGCGCCTTGTGTCGTTCCACTTCTTCGTCCTTGTCTTATTCGGCGCTTTTATTTAAAAAAAATGGCACCTGAACACGGGGAAGAGAGTGAGTGCGACTCAAACCGGCCAGTTCTCGATGGGCGGTTTTCGGGCGGAAAGGCAACGAATTTCGAGCAGCAAATTGTGTTCTGGGTAGGTGGGCTCTCATATGTCATGTACAAATAAAACACTTGGCGAGCATAAATGCCACGTTATTTCCCTTTAAGGTTGGGTAGGATGAAAACGTTTTAGGTGACCGACACACTTCAAGGTAATGAAACATGTGTTCAATCAGTTACACTCACTGATTGAACGTTCGTGGCAGCGCAACTATATCATTTTGAAGTGAGTTCCGCACTCGAAGCTTTACCAGAGGGTTACGATTTCGTGTATTCTCAGGACTAACGCTAATACCTTCAAAAATACTCGAGTAAAAAAGAAAAAAACTGTTTTAGTGTTGGATGCATTTAAATTTTCATAGGCCACCGGTTTGTTTTGCCTAAGCGACCACCGAGAAATATTCAAGTGGAAGGTACTTTTGACTCCCAGTCCGGAATAAGCGGAGTAGAAACTCAGCAGTCCCTTCCCATTTTTTTTTTGTATTCAATACGTATCGCGTGGCTGTTAATGTAACATAATTTAATACAAAGGTCGTTCAAGGCTGACCGGGAATTTTGTTCATAAGAAATCGCTGAAAATTGTAACTTTAGGAAACCCGCGGAGGAGGTTAACGCGGTCCTTGTCGAATATCATGCGCCCGGAATGTCGAGTTTGACGCATCCGCAGCTGTTCCAGCTGTCATCATCATCATTATCAGCATCATCATCAGTGTATTTTATGCGCTCATGAACAGCGATATTGCCCTAATTATGATGCACAGAAAATACTGCACATTTGATATGTCGACGTCCGCTCATTGATGTCATCAAACAGTATTTTATGTAGGTCATGACGGCGAGTAACGTGTTTGTAGCTCTGGAGCAGCGGTGTCTTTGATCAAATTCCGGGTGAAGGAGAAAGTTAAACCAGCTGGGAGTTTTAGAAGATTGCAAGCACACTGTGGGAACAAAGGATTCCACGAACAAGAGTGCATGAATGGTGCCAACGGTGTGGCGAAGCGCGACATCGAGTGACGCATGAACCCGGTACGGACACGTTCGTCCGACTGCAGTCAAGCCGCCCAGTTCTTTTATACGCCAATGAGACCAGGGAGCTGCCAAAACAATAGCAACGGCACCTGCACCTGCACGGGGACTACGTCAAAAAAACCTGACCAAGTTTTGTGCTTGCCAGACTGTCCATCTCCTCTCTAGGAGTGAGAGTACAGGTCACCATCGAGCGACCCTTGTACATTATTGTTTTACCACCACCGGCTAAGCTTGAGCCGGAAGTGGTTATTGAACCATGCACCGCACAGGCGCGTAACTACGAGGCTCTTTTTATTATTTTTTTAAATTTATCTTTAGTATGGGCTTGGCCCTCCAAATCCACCCGCCGAGGCCTTTTGGCCACTCGCACACTTCCGAGGACTCCGCGCGGCCGACGGAGATCACGACCACGGAGCCCTTCGTGCCTTGCCACCCGAACGTAGATTCGTCCCCAGAGTCGCCCTGCTCCCCGGAACTGCTCGGGCCCGAATGGATACCACCGTTTGCGCATTCCCGTGAGTATAGTTCACCGTGTTCCGCGGGAATTGATAACACGAGGGCGCCAGGTGTCGCGGCAGACTTCGACTTAGCGTGTTTATTCGTGCAGAATTACATTCTAAAGAACGCAAATCCAGATTCCGTGTCGTCCGAAAGCGCGCGCCTTCGGATGGACCTGGAAAGCAGCAGATTTGGCTGCCTGCCAAACACGCGCGCCTCCACCGCGCATGTTCGCGCCTGTCGCGTGTTACCAAATTATGGACCGTTCGCCCACGTTTGTGCTTGTGTGCATTATCCCTGTGGTCACAATGAAGAAGAGAAAAAAAGTAAACACTTACGGCATCCGTAAGGTGAAACACAGTAAAGCTGATGTGTGACGTCGGAGTTGCTGAGGTGCCGTTTCGGAGCAGGTGGACCGAAGGAACGGTAAAGGTGCCACCGCGCACCAAAGAGTCCGCATAGGCGTTTCGTATAATGGTACGTTTACACTTGCGGATCCGCTAGCGAATCCGCCCAGCTTTTGCCGCTGGGGCGAAACGCTGGGCGGAAAACGCGGCGGCGAGCCGTTTAGGTCCAGGACCTATTTCTGCCGCCGAACGAGGCGTTTCGCTGACCGGAAGTGACATTCTTGCGCAGCGCGACGCTGCCTACGTCATGAGCACGCGTAGTTCCGGGAGCAGCAACGCCAGGGAGAGAGAGCCGAGGCGGGAACTCTCGCGCCTTCTCGTGTAAACGTACCATATGTTACGGGAACCGCTGCCGCAGCTGGCGCCGCCGCCGCCGCTCGAAGGAAATAGATGTAAACGCAACCCGCTCGTCGCCGCCGCCGCCGGGAGCGGATCCGCTAACGCGGCAGCGGATTTCTTCTCAGGTGTAAACGTACCGTTAAACCGAGTAACACACCGCACGAAAAGTTCACAGCGTTTTGGAACCAAATGGGTGTATTAAGTAGAGAAAATTTCGTGACCCTATTAAACAATTTGATTGGACACAAACTAGAACCGCCTCGTGGTAATTTAAGAACACTTCGAAAATCGCGCACCCAGGTTTGAAATTCATGGAACGACGAAACTGCACATGCGTGCATGAACCGTTCCCTGTCGTTGGTGTGGCTGTCTCAACGTCTTATACAGTGTTATTGAACACCAGCTAACACAAACTCGTGGTCGCGGAAGAACCCTTTCAAAATCGCGCTTTCGAGCTTCGAGCGTGCAGCTCCACCTAACTTCATGCCCGTGGTTTCGCCGGCTTAACATCCACCTAGTTTTATTCGTTTTATTGTCCCAGGACCTTCCTGGTATAATTAGTGAAAACGATTTGTTTTAATTTTTCCCATTATCAACAATCTCATGTTTATGTTTTACGTGCCGTCATGGTGTCACGCTACGACTTATTTTCACGTGAAGTCACGATGTCACGTGACGTCATGACATCACTTGACTCACGGTGTACGGTGTCCCCTGCCGTCATTACGTCGCGTGGCGTCACTGTGCGACGTGACTCGACATGACAATGTCATGTCAAGGTGTCAGCTGACGCCAGGTAACAGGTGACGTGATGCGCGGCTTGACGTCAGAGCCGTGTCGAGCGGCGTAACGTCAATGTGGAATCTTTTGGAAGAGTGCCGAAAATGGCCCGCGTCTATATATGGAGCACGGTTGTCGGCGCGAAAGCGGCAGTTGTGCATAAGGATGTTTAATTAACAAATCAAAATAAAACTGATTTTTTTTTGTGTGTGTGTGAGGCGCGGCGATCGGGAAAGACACGATTTTTTCGAAGAATTATTAATTTCAATACGTTCGCGAGAACTCGCGTGCTACTCAAACTTTACATTCTACAAAAAAAAAAAAAAAAAACTATTTTAGGATTTGTTGATAGCGGGCGGTGAGGAGCTTGTTTACATAAAGTCCATTGATCAGATTCACGCCTGGCGCTTTTTAAGCGGTATTCACACGGGACAGAAATCCACTGAAGGATGTGCGTGACGTTGACAGCGGACGCAATTCCCTCCTCAGCTTCGTCGTTCACACCGACGATGTGCCGGGGGAGGGATGTCAGCGTTTGCCGTCCAATTTAGCTGTCTTTACCATTGACACCATCTCAGTCGAAGGTAGTGGTCAATGCACTTGATATCAAAGCGTTTAACGACAATATATATTTAATAAAAAATAATCCGCCAACAAACCGGGATCGTGTGTACCACCCAAGTCCTCCCCCGCAGAGCTGCGATGTCACAGCTCCGCATCGCAAAAGCCTATTGTCGTGTGCGCTGGAGAGTCAGCCGTTAACAGATACTGTCGATGCGTGTATACGCGACTCCAGCGACCTATAGGGGACGCCACTATCGGGAAAATATGGCAGTCTGATCCAGGTCGTGCCGTGCCATGTGCCAGCTCAACGCACAACGCTGGGGCATCAGCAGTCAGGCATTGGACTCAAATGGTTTGCCCCACTTTTTATTCTCCACGTTTCGAACCTGCGGCGATGTGTTTTCGTATGCGAGCTTCCAGAAGCTCGACTTTCTTTGAGGAAGCGACGAAAGGACTGCCTACTGTCCTTCCAAGGTGCTGATGAACGTTGAGAATCGCGGGATATCTGGTTCACCTGGTTGCGTATACGCTCTGTGCAGAGCGACCTGGAAACGTGCTGATATTACAGTTACGACAAAGTTACCGGGACAACTGCTGTATCGCGCAAACCATCGACAGCATGTAATCACAGAAGCCACAAGAGACAAGCAGAAATCGCGGAAGGACCTGTTCCGGCCAGTTCAGTGTTTTTTTCCGCTAGGTGCCGTTCGTTTTGCAAGAGTCGAGAATATCGCTTTCTAATTTTGATATACAAGCAGAGGGGAACAAACGAGAAGAATAAAGTCGACACTCTCTCGCGTGCGAGCACAGGGACAATCGGACACCATCTTTTTCGAACGATTTATGTGCTGCCACGGCCGGACTGGAAGCGCGCGCTCTCTTTCTCTTCTTACGGCCTTTGCAATTGGGGCAATCGCCACCTCCCGCCGCAATTCGCGGGGGGCGCTGTCACGGTCACCTCACCTTTGGGCTACCCTTTGCCGTTTGCACAGAGCGCGTCTGACGGTGTATAGGGCCGCCCACACTAGCGAGAAAACGCGAAAACGACTGCGAGAAACCAGGACATCCGTGCTGCTTATATCGCGTGCCAAGATGATTCCTTGAATTGGATTCCATGCTTCATACGAAGCACAGATGTGCCGGTTTCTCGCAGTCGTTTTCGCGTTTTCTCGCTAGTGTGGGCGGCCCTTATCTCAGCGCTGTCTCAACTTGCGGCCGGGATTTTTATAGCCTTTGACACCTGATCCTTACGTTTAGACCCTCAGCCACTATCTAATGCGCTTCTGATGACCTCAAAATGGTGAAAATTTGTTGCACATCTCCGAGGGATTCGGGAGTAAAAAGTAGTAAGTAGAGACAGCGAATGCAATTGCGGAACAAATACTCGTCTTTACCTCCAGGACTTCTGCTGCAACTCAAAAACAGGAGGAGACGGACCCCTTCTACGTGGAGAAACTTTAAATGATAAGTAATTCGTACACTCTCGTGAAATGTAAGCAGGCCCAATCTATCTATTGCCGTGGTCTGCATCATCATTTCATAGGCCGCACATGAAGTCGGTCAGCTGCTCCAGACGAGGGTGTAGTATAGTCTGTACAATTTTCGCACAGTGCATATTGCAGCCTAAAGTGCATGCTTCCTCGACGGCTTGTGCACATATCGATCTGATTTTTCATTTCTGTCCGTGACCGTCTTTGCATGGTTAATCAGAAGTATTCTGAGGAACTTGTTGCAAATTAAACCAGCCAAGCGCTTTGAGTGACTGTTGTCAATGCCCTCTGGGCAACTTAGGATTGGCGCGTCTTCAAGATAGGGTGCAATGAGTAGTTGCAGAACTTCGTGCACATTTGTACGCGGAAGGTGCTTAACAGCCTTAAAAAAAAAAAAAAGCAACAATGTCGTCCAGACGTGCGCGGAACATAAGATTTAGACAATGAAGTCCGCTTTTATCCTGGCCTTGCAATAAGACGAACAGAGGATCACCTTTGTTACTCGTAGTCAACAGCATAACACAGGCGTCGCACCCAAACTCACTAATGAGTTCAATAAACCATTGCCAAAACAACAACCTACGAAGCTGGAACACCAGCGCAAAGCAGCTCGAAAGGACTCTCCGAGTGCGGTGAAGTGGGGTGAGGTGGTTGCGCCCCTGGCGGCAAGCAAGTGAACTACATACGGAAAAAAAAAAAAATGCCATTGACTCCCGGGCGATTGCAAAGGCCGTAAGAAGAGAAAGAGAGCGCGCGCTTCCAGTCCGGCCGTGGTACTGCTGACCTCAGCCACGGCCGGACTGGATGCACGCGCTCTCTTTCTCTTCTTACGGCCTTTGCAATTGGGGCAATCGCCACCTCCCGCCGCAATTCGCGGGGGGCGCTGTCACCTCACCCCTGGGCTAGCCGTTTGCACAGAGCGCGTCTGACAGTGTATCTTAGCGCTGTCGCAACTTGCGGCCGAGATTTTTATAGCCTTTGACACCTGGTCCTTACGTTTAGACCTTCAGCCACTATCTAATGTGCTTCTGATGAGCCCAAAACGGTGAATATTTGACGCACATCTCCGAGAGATTCGGGAGTAAAAAGTGGTAAGTAGAGACAGCGAATGCAATTGCGGAAAAACTATACTCGTCTTTACCTCCAGGACTTCTGTTGCAACTCAAGAACAGGAGGAGCCGGACCCCTTCTACGTGGAGGAACTTTAAATGATAAATAATTCGTACACTCTCGTGAAATGTAAGCAGGCCCAATCTATCTATTGCCGTGGTCTGCATCATCATTTCATAGGCCGCACATGAAGTCGGTTAGATGCTCTAGACGAGGGTGTAGTAGTCTGTACAATTTTTGCACAGTGTATATTACAGCCTAAAGTGCTTCCTCGAGGGCTTGTGCACATATCCAGCTGATTTTTCGTTTCTGTCCGTGACCGTCTTTGCATGGTTAATCAGAGGTGTTCTGAGGAACTTGTTGCAAATTAAACCAGCCAAGCGCTTTGAGTGACTGTTCTCAATGCCCTCTGGGCAACTTAAGATTGACGCGTCTTCAAGACAGGGTGCAATGAATAGTTGCAGAACTTCGTGCACATTTGTACGCGGAAGATGTTTAACAGCCTTAAAAAAAAAAAAGCAACAATGTTGTCCAGAAGTGCGAGGAACCTAGGATTTGGATAATGAAGTCCGCTTTTATCCTGGCCTTGCAATAAGACGAACAGAGGATCACCTCTGTTACTCGTAGTCAACAGCATAACACAGGCGTCGCACCCATACTCACTAATGAGTTTCACCAGATAGCCACCGACGTACACCAGACCAGAGTATGTCACGAATGGAGATGGAGCGCAAGGCTCTTTCAGTTTTTTCAGGTCAGTACAGAGGTCCCGTCAATGTCACAGGGGAACGCAGTTTGCTGACGACACTGCCTGTAGGTAGAGTGACTTAAATCGGAGCGAAGTTCAACAAACCGTTGCCAAAACAACAACCTACGAAGCACGAACACCAGCGCAAAGCAGCTCGAAGGCACTCTCCGAGTGGGGTTAAGTGGGGTGAGGGGGTTGCGCCTCAGGCGGCAAGCAAGTGAACTACATACGGAGAAAAAATGTCATTGACTCCCGGGCGATTGCAAAGGCCGTAAGAAGAGAAAGAGAGCGCGCGCTTCCAGTCCGGCCGTGCCTCAGCGTAACACGATTTAAATAGCCATGTAATAATTAAATCCGCTAGTAAATACCTCGCGCGATGCGCGTGCTAGAAAGAAATCCCTGGGATTTCTCCCTCGTGTGAATACCGCTTTATACCCGTGTCCCCCTGAGCGGCGAACAGCTAGAAATAACCGACACAGACGAGCCTCAAGCACGTGCGGCATGCACGCGAAGGTTCCTTTGGCAGGCTTGCAGCGTCTCGGTGCTCGTCAAGTAAGCACGAGTGAGCGCAAGCCTGCAAAAGACATCTTCACGATGCATCCTGCGCGTTCACGAGACTTGTCAGTGTCGATTGTTTCTGTGTGTCGTTTATCTGATGGGATTCGGTTTGTTTTAAGATCGCGCAAGACAGCTAGGTGCATGGGCGTACCAACCGGGGGGGGCAAGGGGGGCGCTCGCCCCCCCAGTTCTCAGGGTGGGGGGGCAAGGCGTGTGTTTTGGGGGGGCCCCCCCCCCCCCCCCTGAAACAGCCGCCACTGGGCAGGGCAATTACTAGCAGGCGGCGCCCAAGGGATACCAAGGGCACCGCCCCCCGCATTTGGGGAGGGGGGGTGTCTGGTTTGCCCCCCCCCCCCCCCATTCAAAAACAAGTTGGTACGCCACTGGCTAGGTGTCACGAGCAAGTGTTCCGCCGCCATTCGCTTCTTTGGGCACGGGCACCTTGCACTGGCGCAATGGATGTACTTTCCAGGCAAACGCGCACACATCAAAGGGTCTTCATGTTTACAGCATAAACTGGCGATGCGTAGTGTCCCGTGACCACATAGAAGATAAAGGTTTGCGTCTCTCCCCCCCCCCCCCCCCCCCCCCAAACGTCATTGGATCCACGCACGCAGCGCCGCCTAGTTGGCGTCAGCGTCGCCGCGCGGACGCCGCAAAGCGGCAGACGCAACGACGTCAGAGGCACGCGTCTGCCGCTTTGCGGCGTACTTTCGTCCAGCTTCATCTTGGTTGCCACTGGGGGCGGGTCGGGGATCGCTTAAGAATGACGTAAGGCAAATCCTTGTCTTCTAAATGTTGATGAGTATACCCGACAAGGGAACATAATATACGTCAGGGGAGCCGCCAAGGGCCATAACTTTTTTTTCCTCGCTGCAAAACGGGCTCAAAAATCGGGTTTCATTTCTCATACTTGTTTTCCGTGAGCAGTGCTTCCGTGGAACTCATATAATTATAAGTGAAACGCTTTGTTTCGTTGGTTTCAGAAGCTGATCATCTTCCGGCGCAGCCTCCGTTGAAGACCAGCGAGTCGTTCTCGATTCCGGAGCCCACCTTGCTGGCACCACCTCGCCATAGCCCGGACACGGCGGTCCCCACCTCACCACCAGTGTCAGACTCGCCAATCCTTACCGGTTCGAGCACACCTCCATTCAATACGGCATCTCAACACTTATTGCGACGGAGCGCGCCAGAAGCTCTTCAAACCACCGAACCCACCGAGCCTTTTACAGCTCCCGACGGAAAAGAGGCCATCTACCCAGCTTCGAACGTAATCGACGTGGCACTCAACCAAAAACAACAAGGAGCCAAGCGCGATTCATCGATTGAGAATAGTTTAGGAGCTTCGGCTACTTATGAAGCATCAGGCCAGCAGCCCCCACCAACGATTGTAAGAGCTACGGTTAGTTTCCCAGACGTCAAGCAAGAGCCTACATCAAGCGTCCAGGAAGCCTCATGTGCTTCTAGGGATGTCCAACCGAGCACAAAGGAGGCTGCATCTTCTCAGTACCCTAGATTAGAACGTGGAAGCCCACAGGGGGCTATGCTGGTCGGGACTGGTGGCGGCTCTCGCGTTGAAGTGGGACCGCCGTTGCCGACACCAGGTGCCGCTAAAAGACCCGTGGAGCGTAGCGGAACCGAGGCGCCACCAGAGAGGCACAATGGGGTCATGAACCTCAACGTGAGGGCAGCCTTCATCCACGTTCTAGGTGACCTTATCCAGAGTGTGGGCGTTCTCTTGGCAGCCATCGTTATATATTTCTGCGTAAGTTGCGGCAAGTGGTGTTACCTTCTATTGTCGGTGAAAGGCTAAGAATTCAGTAGAAGCTCATCCTCACCCACGTGCTCGTTGCCCTCAGCCGGGATTTCTCTGCAAGTGCGACGAAGTGTTCAAAGGCGGAAAGCTCTCGCCGGAGGTGTAGCGTCTACTGATTTCTCCACCTGTCACCGAATATAGGTCACTTGATTTCTAAATGCACGTTGAGAAGTTTCACCTCAGCGTCGATGCCTGAAAGGGGCGATGAAACGCTTTTTGTACTTTGCGCAAATACCGCTTAGAACCAATCCCTGACGTTTATAACCAATGAAACACGTGTTCATTTTGCACCACTCGCAGTAGAATTCGCAGAAAATAATTAAAGAAAAGCAAGCAAAGTTTATCCCTTCAACTCGCAGCCAGAACAGGCAAACACGTAATCCAGAACCGATTATATGCCGCCAATGTTGGTCATAGCCACCCGTTGGGGTTGGCAAAGCACAGGACACGCGCTGTTTCGAGACATTGTTAAGGTTCGGCTATTGTCGTCATTGCAGCGATTGGACACGGGCCACTACCGGAATGCTTGTCGAGCTATTGATTACAACGAGCCCAAGTCGGACTGCTCACGCAATGCTCGGGCTCAGTCTATGAGCCGTATGCAAATATCGTCACTAAGGGATACTGCGATCCCCCAGCTACGTCATTAAGTTTTGCGAAGGAGAGATTGAAAGAAAACGCTCGCTTTTTTCTTTTAAATTACACCGAAAACGAAAAAAAAAAAAACTTTTTGGACAGTGGCGTGGCATGCGAGTATAGGGGGGCACCACAAGCGCCAGTAACCTCGTGTAAAGTGAAAAACATTCCTAGCAAATATCGTTGCACGGCCCCTCTGAAGGTCTGTTCACACGATGCATCTTTTAGGCGCGCAACAGTTTCGCGACACTCAAGTTTCGCGAAATGTGCTCGTTCACACGTACCGCTTCACGTGCAACAACGATGACGTTTAGACTCGCGAAAATAGTTTCGGTGTTGACCATAATGTGGCGCTCCGAATCAGATCGCTATTTATCTGGGGACCTGCTTTGCGCATTTTATGCAGTCAATTCACTTTAATTTTTTTTTCTCACATACTGCACTACTTGGAGCGATCTCGCATGTGCGCAAAGCCGATTGAGGCGGCAACCTGTACGTGCAGGACATGTGCCGGCGCCGAGCCCGTACGCAGCCAATTCATTGCCAAAGCTCCTATCAATGCACATGGTATTCATAGAAACGCTACGTGCCCAATCTGGTTACTTCTCGGCGCCCAAGTCTGCCCCGATTTTACTGTGCACTCAGCACTGTTTCAGAGAGCGCAAATGGTTTCACGTTCGCTTGTAAACAAAGCAAACTTGGTTTCAGTTTACTCGATGGACTCTTATCCAGCGGTATCGTCGCGACAACAACGCTATGAGCACTATTCTAATCTCGCCAACTCCCGCTAATTGTCTTCGTCCATCGCTGGATTTTTTTTCCGATATGCTACTCACTTTTCATCAGTGGTGCTTGACGTGCTTGCGGAAGCGCCGGCAGTATCCATCGTTCGTGGTTTCGGTTTTTTCGGATTTGGCTCGGCTACAACACCGGCAGTGAAGTGGTCTTCTCAAAGAGCTCGCTCCCCCCTCAAAGGCCACGTGAGAGCGTTTCTGAGCGGTCATTGGCGGCGCCCTCAGAGTGATTGACAGGACTCGGCAAAGTTTCAGCAAAAGCTCGCTCCAGAAGCGAGGTGTGCGCGCAACTTTTTTTAGATGCGCGTGTCCTTTTCGGACTCGTTCAGACGGCGCAACCATTTCGCGAAACTACATTTCGCGACACTAGATGCGCGAGAAAAATGCATCGTGTGAACGGGCCTTAAGTTGCAACTCTTCTCATAGTGTCGATTGGGTTGGCTGCCACTAAAAACAATGTACAATGTCACAGGACAGAGTCTACAGTTGTTTTATTCGAATGATACGCTTTGCCTACGCCGCCAAAGAGCTAATCACACAAGAGCTATCCAAGAACCAGCCAACAAAACCCCATTTTGTCGATCTGTTGATAAAAATCCCGGGCTGTGCCTTTTATTTTTGTTCCTATGCATACAGTGAGGTCAACTATAAGCCTGGAAAGTTTACTCTGCTGTATATTAGTCTTTGAGGACACTACCGCCAACACTACCCATCGTTCAGTGGCGAGCCCCGCACGTTAAATGAACCCTAAAAAATGAAATCGGCACCCCCTCTCTCTCGCTATGAACTGAAAGAGCCTTCCCTTAGAACTTCGCGGTTTCGTCAGCAAAATCCATGCCCTTCAGTCAGTCTCCAATCCTAAAGAAATACAGCCTCCCCTAGCCTGTTTGGGACGGTTCGGCGCATCCTTTCCGGCAGCCCAACTGCGGCGTAGTGGACCCGATCTGCACGCTGCTGTTCTCGGTGATCGTGCTGGTGACCACGCTGGCCATACTCAAGGAGGCGCTAAACGTGCTCATGGAGGGCATCCCACGCTCCGTTGACTACCGCCAGGTGCACGCCATGCTGCTCTCCGTCCAGGGTGTGGCGCGCGTCCACGACCTCCACATCTGGTCGCTCAGCCTGGACAAGCTGGCCGTCTCTGCGCACGTCGTCCTCGGTGAGGGTGCACTCGTTAAAGACTGGTTTATACATTTGCGTTTGACTGCGCTCGAGTTCGATTGCATTCCTTTGTAACCGCTTGACACTAGAAAGCTTGTATTACTGAGTGTTTTCAACTGCTAGGTCGGGGTCACGTGGTTAACGGGTCGCGTCTGCAATACGAGCTGCGAGGAGGTGACCAACGCGTTGATGATCTGCGAGCGTCTCCTCGCCACGTGGCAACTCAGCGCATGCGCACATGGGACCAATCGGCCCAGGAGGCGTCCGCCATTAAAGCGCACATGCTCCCATATGGTTTGAGATAGACCCTCTCTGCAATCTAGGCTCTTTGGGACACTTGGAACACTTTTAACTAACGTATATATATTCTAATAAAACCGCCCCCCCCCTCCCCCTAAGTGTGATTTCAATACATTTAATTCCATCCATTTATATTTTTATAAATTTTTACGCCTCATTCTTTCACCGTGGGCTTGAAATAATTTTCACAACGTTGTAAGCGCCACTATTTTCCAGACATGTACACGTTACAAAAAACGAAAAAAAAGTAACTAAATAAGTTACCGGTTCTCAGAACGAACGCGTTACTTTACCTCAAGAGTAGCGAATTACTTTTCTCGTTACTTTGACGACCAAATGCACAACTGCTTTTGTTGTATGGTTTATTGTTTTCTTTTCAGTAGTCATTGCACGTAAGCAGTGGCTGCCTCTGGAAGTTTTCATCAGTTATGTTTCCCCGCTTCCTTGAGAATACATCTCCTGCGACGCTGAAACGTCATTCTACTGACGCGCTCGAAGGAATGGCAGTGTTGTGATTCAGGAAAAGCTCCGTGAATCTAGGATTGCCCTTTACCTTTTCTTTTCTTTGCTTCTAAATTCGACGTTGACAATGCGTTCTGTGTCTTCCCGCGTTGGCAAGCTCCGGGTTTACATTCGGTCTGTACACGATGCTAAAAGGTTCAAGCTACGAACTTTATTGTGTTCTCTCGGTGAAGGACATCCCCAGCTATAGAGCCCGACTGACGTGTTCAGCGATAAACGTTGCTATACTGTCATACTGTTTAGCTGTGCTCCGGGTTGCCCATCTGCCTTTGTTGCAATAGACGAATACTCAGGTTCAAATTAAAACGAGGCTGTTTAAACATTGCCTGTCCACGTTACTGATCAAAAGTAACGAAAAACCATTACTCTTTCGTTACTTGGCCTTAAAAGTAACTAAGTACGCTACTCATTCCTTTTCTAAAAAATGTACCTAAATATGTTACTCGTTACTGAAAAAAAAGTAACTAGGAAGAAGTAACTCGTTGCTAGTAACGCGTTACGTACGTGTCAGCTATTTGCTCACAGATTGTGCGTAGATTTGATCGCGCAAATAATGTAAAACCTTCAGTCTAGTTATACACAGGTTGGATGTGTTCCAGGCCTACCCGACAGATGGCGCCAGTGTGAGGGAACTTTGGCTAGGTGGCCCAAGCCGCCGCTCTATTAAAGGGTTCTGCCATATCCGTTCATCTATCCATCATTCCATTCAGCAAGGCACTCCAGCGCAGTCAAACGCAGGGATGTGAACCAGGCTTTTCACTCCGTTCACCCCCTAGTTGACGGCGCGGTGGAAGCCATGCACGTGCTCGTTGAACCAGTCAAAATTCGATTTTGCACCACGTGATCACGCTTCCGCCTATACGCACGCACAGAGAGCGGGATCAGGTGATGAAAAGCTAGGGATGCTGTTGCTTGATCCCGCGAAAGCGTAGCCCCCACCGCATGCTTAGGTGTGGACGTTGTATACACTGCGTCGACGTTTCGTTCTGGGATCGATCGCTCTACTTACTCTGGCAAAACTAAAAAAAAAAAAAAAAAAAAGTCGAGCCTAGAAACAGTAGATGGGATAGAACATCTTTCAACATTCAATACACGAAGTTTGTTGTGTTCTCCGGTCTGCTGTTTCTGTGCTTATTTCTTTTTCAATTTTAATTATTATATCAACATGTCCACCTTGAAATTGTATGACGAGGCTTGTTAACGCCTGTCGTGACATCATCAGATAAAGACAGAATAACTCCATGACTCTAGCGGAACTTTATTTTAGCCTAAACTGCTTTAATTTTCTTGACCTGCCGCGAACCTTTGATACGGTCAGGAATAAAGCGCGAAACACATGCGCGTCGAAACTGTCCGATCCGACTTGCGAACTGCCGGAACGACGTTCGGGGGCGAGGGTTTTCGTAGCACCGGAGAGCGTCGAAAACCCTCGCCTCCGAACGTTGTTCCGGCAGTTCGCACGTCGGATCAGACAGTTTTGACGCGCATATGTTTCGCACTTAAACATCCATATTAAGGCGAAAGCCTTACTTGTCCCATTATACGAAAAGCCGTCGGCGATGTCCCCGAAAGACGGTCATAAAACTACGTCATCACGCACGCGCCTGAGAAATAAAACGCGAAGAAAAGCAGTCACGCAGACGCTTCGTCATGGTAGTTCAAGGTCAAAGCGGACGCGCCTCAGAAACAGAACACAAAGAAAAGCACAGCAACGCAGATACTTTGTCACGGAAGCCATCGTGAGGTCGGCGGGGTTCACCGCGCCTGCGCAGTGGGGGAGTGTGATGTAACTGTCGGGTGCGCCGCTTGCGAAAGGAAGGCGTGGCGCGCTGCTTGTAAGAATGCGCTGCGTGTAGGAATGCATTCTTATAATTAAGCAGTCTTAAGTGTCTTCGGCGAGTTTTAATGCGAAACCATTAACTGTCGCATGGAGCGAAGCCGGCGTTGTCTGTAGCAGCGAAAAACTACACCTCAATTTCCAATGGCTGAGCGAAACGGAACCTAAAGTCCCATTGGCCAAAAGCACAGCAAACGCAGATGCTTCGTCACGGAAGCGGGCGGGGCGCTCAAGGTCAAAGCGGACGCGCTTCAGGAATAAAACACAAAGAAAAGCACAGCAACGCAGATGCATCGTCACGGAAGCCGCGGAGCCGGCGCGGGCGCCGTGCCGGCGCAGTGGGGGAGCGCGGTGTCACTGCCTGAGTTCCGTGCGAAAAGGAAAGACGTGGCGCGCTGCTTGTAGGAATGCGCTGCGTGTAGGAATGCTTTCGCATTCCTACACGTAAGCAGTCTTAAGTAACTTCGTTTATTTTTTCTTTTATCCAGGAAGCTTCGAGAGCGTTATTGTATTTACCCGAAAATATATCGATCCTTAATATGAATGAAGAACGTGTGGGCGGCGGCAAAGGTAGGAAGAATGAAACGGAGAAAGCAAATTACACGTGCACCTCGTTCTAGGGCCGTCGTTCGTCTGATTTGTTTATTCCTCTTCATATATAACCACCATCTTACACGATCTTTAGTTCATTTGAATAAAAAAACGTGTTTACTTGCGGCACACATAATAAGCTATAATTGGATGAAGAGCGAGGGGAATGACAAAGCACCAATCTTATTTGCAATACAATACAAAAACGAAAAAAGAAAACGACTGCGTGACAGCTTTGTTTTAAGAGTCCCAGTGCATGTAGGTCGCATTATTACTTCCCGCGTCATTGATGATTCAATTACAATTTATCTGAGTAGCTCTCGTCATGTGTTTAACGGGATGGCAGATGGGCAGGCTTTGTTTGTAAGAAGATGCACCTTCCGAGGTAAGTGTTCGAAATGAGTTCAGCTATTTATTGGTGATCGAATAAGAAGTTGTTAGAACATAAACTGCGCGGCACTTTTAATACAAACAAGCAATCGTCGTTTCTTTTTCGCTTTTTTGTTTTGGGGGGGGGGGGGGGGAGCGGCGAAGGGGGGGGGGGGGGTTGTAAAAGTTGTCATCAAAACTACAAGTGTGAAGGAAAGTGCTCATTTGGAGCATTACCCCAAGGGGCAAAGTTTGCTTTCCGTCAATACCATTTAGAGATAAAATGCGAAGGAGTGTCAATGTGGAGTTTCCGCTAAGAGCGTTGTGCAGTGTACATAGTGGCCAAAATAAATTAAAAAAACAAGCTAGTGGCAAAAACAAAAAGCTGTGAGTGTAATTGCACTTTGAAGCAAATTAAGGAGCCTGAGATCAATGAATCAATGAATTAATAAAAGCGTGTACTTGTCTAATGAAAGTTTCGCTCGTTATGGGTCGGTGGCCCCAAGGTGAGAGGGAACAGGGTTATAGGGGTTTAGTGGGGAAGGGTAAATGGCTGTGTTTTAACTTAGATGAAGTGATGGACGCCAGAGACCTTGACGCAGCGTATCAGGGAGTTCACTTTTCTTTCTGTGCTGCGCATTGCCCCTTGGCGTGGGTTAAGTCGTCCAGCTTCACTGGCTTCTCTTCGCTCTGTAGCGAGTTTCCAGTCTTTGCACTAAAGTGCTTTAAGTTAAAAAAAAAAAAAATACGTGCAAGTTTTCTTATTTTTTTTTTTATTTCGACGCAGTTCCCGGCGCGAAGGCCATGGAGGTTCGTCGCAACGCCTCCCGAACCATCAGACGCAGCTTCGACGTCTTCAAGTTGACGCTGCAGATGGAGGAGTACGAGGAAGGCATCAGGCACCACTGCCGACAGTGCATCGAACCGAACTAGAACCCCGGTCTTCGGGATATTAACCCACATTTATTTTCATTCTATTTCTTACGCATTATGTATTATACAATTTCAGTTAAGAGCAGATTTTTAGTGTCGCTCGCACCCTAATAAGCTTCCTAAAGCGGCGTTCGTTTTTTTCTTCTAAATTTTATATATAATAAATTTTGAATTTATTTATAACGATGGTACATTAATTTGAACATCTTTGAACTCTAAAAAAATATTCCCGCGCCTCTATTTTCTCATGGAGCACGCAGAGAGTCAATCACTGCGAATTACAGCAAACATTCGGCAAAAAACAAAAATGGAGGACGCTGAAGCTTTGCCTTTAAGAGTGGAAAGCGAAAGCGAAACATATAAACCCCCGCTCGTTCCCAAGCCTTGAAAGCGTGGCTTGCGTGGCGTACAATGAAGAAAAACACAAAAGCCTTGCGTGGCGTAGTGAGTAGGTGCGTGGATTGCAACCGAAGTGTCGTGGGTTCGTGGGTTTTAATCCCGCTAAAAGTCTTCTATTTTTTCTTAAAGGCAAATTAATTACTTTCCAGAGCGAAATCATTTGAAACACGCGACGACCTTTAATTCATATTGTTAGGTTGGTGGCAGCTGAAAAAACCCATTTGCTCTACTGACGTCGAACTCCTGCGCCTGCTGTACGGACCGGCGTTCCAAGGAACGGCGTTCCTTGAACGCGTTCCTTTTAGGAGGAAAGCAGGAACGCCGCCGTTCCATTTTGCATCGGTGGAACTGAAACGAGAACTCGTTACATTTTTACTGGAGCGGAAAAAGGAACGGCGTTCCTTTTTTCCGTCCAGAGTGGTAATTTGTATATCATTTCTAAGAGGGGAATTCTAAAAGTGCAAAAACCATATCTTTACGAAGAGCAGGATCTCCATAAAGTTTGGGTTACTAATCTTAGGGTGTATTTTGTGTGGTCCTCGCTTGGTTACAAAGGGTGCAGGAGAGCTAGTGGACATTGATTATTTTTTCAGTGCCTGAGACTCCGATACAAAAAGCAAAACTTTTAGTCGAAGGAGAAGACACAGAAAGAGAGAAATTTTAAACTCTAACTTTTTTTCATCCAGAAATCCTCATTCACCCAGAAATCTACGGTCGACAGCAATGACTGAACTTCCACAAAGAAACCTAAAGTTACAACAAAAAGAACAGGTTACCTGACATCGAAATCACCCTTGTATACGAATATTGGTCACTGAATAGATACACAAAAATTTATCTTTATTTCTTCTCCCCTTGCCCCCACCTTCAAACTGAAAACGAGTCCAACATTCACGAAGAAGGACTTGTAGTTTTCAAGACTGACCTTGCAAAAGCCATACCCTCTTCTTCACTTGCTCGTCTTGCGGACAGCAACACCGAGAAGCAACTGTCGTTAAGTTCGAACAAGGTTCTTTAAGAGATTCTTAAGGTCTGTTCACACGATGCCTCTTTTAGGCGCGCAACAGTTTCGCGACACTCAAGTTTCGCGAAATGTGCTCGTTCACACGTACCGCTTCACGTGCAACAACGATGACGTTTAGACTCGCGAAAATAGTTTCGGTGTTGACCATAATGTGGCGCTCCGAATCAGATCGCTATTTATTTGGGGACCTGCTTTGCGCATTTTATGCAGTCAATTCACTTTAATTTTTTTTTCTCACATACTGCACTACTTGGAGCGATCTCGCATGTGCGCAAAGCCGATTGAGGCGGCAACCTGTACGTGCAGGACATGTGCCGGCGCCGAGCCCGTACGCAGCCAATTCATTGCCAAAGCTCCTATCAATGCACATGGTATTCATAGAAACGCTACGTGCCCAATCTGGTTACTTCCCGGCGCCCATGTCTGCCCCGATTTTACTGTGCCAACTGTTTCAGAGAGCGCACATGGTTTCACGTTCGCTTGTAAACAAAGCAAACTTGGTTTCAGTTTACTCGATGGTCTCTTATCCAGCGGTATCGTCGCGACAACAACGCTATGAGCACTATTCTAATCTCGCCAACTCCCGCTAATTGTCTTCGTCCATCGCTGGATTTTTTTCCGATATGCTACTCACTTTTCCTTCAGTGGTGCTTGACGTGCTTGCGGAAGCGCCGGCAGTATCCGTCGTTCGTGATTTCGGTTTTTTCGGATTTGGCTCGGCTACAACACCGGCAGTGAAGTGGTCTTCTCAAGCAGCTCGCTCCCCCCTCAAAGGCCACGTGAGAGCGTTTCTGAGCGGTCATTGGCGGCGCCCTCAGAGTGATTGACAGGACTCGGCAAAGTTTCAGCAAAAGCTCGCTCCAGAAGCGAGGTGTGCGCGCAACATTTTTTAGATGCGCGCGTCCTTTTCGGACTCGTTCAGACGGCGCAACCATTTCGCGAAACTACATTTCGCGACACTAGATGCGCGAGACAAATGCATCGTGTGAACGGGCCTTTAGATGTGAGGTTGTTGTAAAACATTCTTGCGATCTGGGGTAACAGCACATTTGGCTCGTCTGAATCGCCCACCAGACAAAAATGATTAAAAGCTGAGATTTTTAAAGGTGAATATATCAACAAATGAAACCCTGCTTTCGCTTGTCTACTTCTCCTGGTGCCCTTCCATCAATGCATTCAGATTCATACGTTGCATTTGATAGGAGAAATGAAAAAGGAACCTTTGCTTGATCTAACTAAATGTGGTAATCAGCAGAATACAAATGTTAGATATATGTTTCGATGCGTTTCATTTTTAACTGCAACGGGAATGAGTTCCTTTTTCACATATGAAACTTGTAACGGGAACGCGTTCCAAAAATCAGGAGGAACGAGGAACGGGCTTATGTTCCTTTTTTCGAGGAACGCGTACAACACTGCTCCTGAGTAACTTAGTAATAAAAAAAAATTCTGATGAGCTTAGTTGGTAGAGCGGGTGTAGCCCGAAAACACCCATTCCCGTTTGAACCCGTGTCATTTCGACCCATTCCCGAATCGACCTTGCCGTTTGAACCCGTCCCAATTCGTCCCATTCCCGTAACGACCTTCTCATTTGAACCCGTCCCGTTTCAACCGATATCCGGAAGACCCTTTGCGTTTGAACCCGCCCTTTTTCAACCCATTTGTATGAGACATCACAACCTCTTCGTGAATCGCACATCAGACACACTAATCTCTCGTTGAAAAATACATGAAAGTGAATTTTAAAACGAATTAGACGATTAGCAAAGAGCACCTGGTGAATGTTGCCAACGCCTCGTTTGTAATGCCCGTCTAGGAACCTTGACAGGCAGTGACGATAGCTGTCTTGCCTCCTTCCACGATGAGAGAAGTGCTGAAGGAGGAACTCCCCTCTCGCCGAGACTCTTGTGCGTGTCCCAGAAGTCGCTACTGTCCCTCTACAAGATTATAGAAGATTAACCCGTCACTAAATATTCGTACAAAGGCAGCTTTGGGGTTACTTGCGTTGGCCCAATCGCTGGTGTGCTTCGGCTGCTTTCAGCGGATGCTATACAAATACAAATTGCGAACGATCAGTTAAAATGCTACGATCCAATTAAACACATTACGATCAATGTTCAATTTAGTTTATTAAGAAGATTGTGTGATACCTTGTTAAACACCTTTGCAAGATCAAGAGAAATGAAGTCCATCTCATTACCTTGATCAAGAGAAACATGAACGTGATTAGCGAGGCTGAGTAGTTGTGTTTCGCAAGAATAATTCTTTCTAGATCCATGTTGAGGAAATAAAAAAAAGAAGCTGGATTCGAGAAAGGCAACAAGTTGTGTGTAGATGATGTGTTCGAAGCCTTTATATCTTAATTCAACACAGGGAGGGGCCTTGGAAATTAGTACCATTCCGCAAAAAGGTGGATATTTTTTGTTACTACACTTTTTGAGTGTAGTTACACTTATTGTACAAAAACATTTCTTGTGTGCTGATTTTATTTAGAGCAACTTGTCTTTCTTGGTTAGCTTTGAGTTGTTCTCACTAGCCCTAGAGGATATAACTTCACAATCGAGCTGATAATGTGCTACTGAGTTTTCCCGTGCCGTTCGCGAGAATATGTCAACGAAGTCTTTCCGTTCACATTTCCGATTACTCACATCTATGGTATAAACCCAATTTTTCTTACTTTTATTTGAACCAGTATTTAAGGGGGGGGGGGACGAAAGAAAGTAGTTTTTGTTTAAAAATGATTTCCATAAAAACCTCCTGATTTTTCTTTTCACATTTTTCAAGATAACCAGCTAGGAGATTGAAAATTCAAAAAACGTTTTCTTTTCCCACTTGTAAAAAATTGTGTTTACAAGTATTCATATTTATACGAATAAATAAATAGCAGTATAAATTTGGGAATGGTTCGACTTTGAAATCCCCCCCCCCCCCCTTCCAGGGATGCGTTGGGCCGCTGGGAGCTTATATAACATCCTGCTAATCTAATTATCCAGCAAATACCGAATACGTTTTCTGAAGCCACGTGGCACGTTTAGAGGGCCGCCCTTTTTTTGCCTACACCTCTTCTCTTTTTTCGTTTTTTCTGTGGTTGTTATGTCTTTCTTTTCTTACTTTTTTTTAGCAAACATTTAAATGGAGTTCAGCCACGCGGCTCTGTCATCTCTGCTATCCCATTTTTTATTTTTGACGTTTGAGCAAAATTTGACGAATACTTTATACTGCACCCTACGGGCAACGCTCGCAAAGTGGCCTGAACCCGCGGACAGAATCGGGAACGACGGTCGAGGGCGCCTCCAAAATTGGCAGTCGCCTCCAAATACACGCCACGGTGATGTTCCCACCCGTCATGTATTTGCCGCGCCCACGCTAAAAAAAAAAAAAAAAAAAAAAAAAAAAAAACTTTGATGTTGAAGTCACTTTACGAAGCGTCGACTTTGCCTTGCAAATCTGGGGAAAAGGGGGGCAGTCGGTTGCGAAGCTTCCCAAATGCGAGCTCTCCGAACAAGTTTCCTGCTAAGTATTTTTTATGGCGTTTCTTGCACTCGCGATCTACGACGTGTAGAAACTGCTTGGAACAAGTTCAACGGAGGCTATGGTTCAACATAAAAAAAGACCCCGGTGCAAAGCGAAACGTATTTGGACGTTGGGAGTGTTTGCGTAAGGATTCCGCCTTCCCTTGAGATACGGCGACACTGGTTCAACACAGGATCTGTGTTGAACCAACACAGGGCCCTCATTTCGCTGCCCACTGATCTGGTGGGCAGGACTTGTGGCGCTGCAGGCCCTCTTGACCCTAGGTTCCGGGAGGGGTTCCCGGGCTTCTCGGAGAACCTTGAGTGACTCGTTTTAAGTACGAAGCTGCTCCAAGAAGGAACCCCCCCCCCCCCCCTACCCCACCCCAAACAGCATGGCGGACCCCTCGTCCTCTCCGTCCTGGGCCACCATTGTGATCTTCGTGATGGAACACTCTCGGCGCTCCCAAGTAAATGCCGAGAAGAGGCGCCCCAGTTTGGCGATGGTGGGTCTTGCGCGGGCCGCCACTGTCGCCCGCCCGATCGTTTCCTGCTCTGGGCCCTCTTCTAAGAGGGCCACCAGTGGCTCCAAGGCCGTGGCCAGGGAGTTTTGGCACTCTTGAGGGCCAGGTCCCGAGCAGTGATGGACCTCCCTTCCAAGCTCCTCTTCTCCTTCGCCAGTGCCCTCATTTCTGGATTAAACTCGGGCACAGTGGCGAAGGCGAGTCGAGGTCGGGGAAAGCTTGCGAGTGCCGCCCTGCCGCTCCAGGCGACCTTCGGGAGTCTAGTGATCCCAGATGAACTCCAGGACCTTGGGGTCCACCAGCCGTGGTCGTCCCTCCGTTGGTTTCTTCAGCCAGGAGTGTGGCTCCAGCAGGTCGGAGTCCGGCTCCGAGAAAACGTCCTTCTCGGTTTCCTCCGGCGCTAGGGGGGGGGGGGGGGGGGGGGAGACGGGCAGCGAGCCCTGCTACAGTAGCAGCGAGGGTCTTGACTGTCCACCAGAGTTCGCTCACGTCGTTCGACATATGTAGAAAGGCGGGGAGGTTACGATTCGTGCGGGTGCGAGCTGAACTACAGTGAACTAGAATAAGAGTAGTGGAAAAATAGCCGGCCTCCAGGTGGGGCGCTTCGTGTAGAACCTACACGAAGCGCTGGTGTTCGATTCCGGAGCACGCCTGTCAGTGAAGTTCGCGCCAAGCGTAGCTGTTTTTGATCTTAGCGGTTCATTAGTGTGGCCTATGTATGCTTTATGGGTGTTTCAACGTCTATGAATTAATGTTTAAAGCTTACTTGGGCAATGTAGTGAAAACCGGGGTAACCAGTCTTGCATGCTAGCGCGTAGCGGTGCGCATCCGTCTTCTTTCTCTTTGTTTACATTGCTTAGTGACAAGACTCAAACCTATGAAATCACAATGTCAAGCACTTGACATTCACGAAAACAAATTGCGAAAACGACCATAGACACCACATATACCATCTGAGAACGTACGCGACGCCATATCCCATGCTACAGTAGCCATGTCCTCCGGATTTCGACAACAGCGCCACTCGCGGCAGTCTATCTTCACACGGCCGATGGGGCACCCGTCGTGGGGGTGCCGCCGACGCTTTTTCTACTGCCCCTATATTCTAGTGCACTGAACCTGAAGCTTATGCACCACAACTTTTTTTCCCTTCCCTTATTGTCTGGTTTTTTGGCCCGCAAAAATAAACTACGCATCACAGAAAGCTGAAACTCCGTGAAAACGTGACGCTAGCGGGTGTGACAAAATGCGAAAGTTTTATAACATTACGTTACTTAGATCTAGAGATACAAAAAAAAATATGAGCCGAAGTTTACCTTGCGTGATATTCATCAAATTAAGAGATAACACTGTGGATGCCTGTAGGATATAATTTCATTAAAAAAAAAGAAAAAGCTTGTAATAAGGGGAAAAAAATATCCTATTTCTCGCAGATAAGTTTGTTTCACTGCAGCTATTGCTACAGGTCCCCACAATGGACCTCTTGGCGAATATGTGCTGCCACCTAGACACGCGAATCGGTTCGAGACTAAGTGACTGGAAAACAACGCGCGCCCAAGGCCTCTCCCACCCGTTCCACACCCAAAACGTCAGCTACATCCTGTTCACCCATTGAGGCGATGTGACCTGGATACGGCTCCCCCAAGCTCACCTTTGTCCCCATCGTGCGTGATCTTCCGCCCCGAGGTCGACACAACAAAACCGCTCAAAGGCGAGAAATGCAAGATGGCGGATTGTTTGGAACTAGATACTCTCGAACCCAGGCGCATGAAATACCCCGCGCATGCGCACCGCGTATTTCTACAAAAGGTCCATTCAAATTTTTGGCTCGATAATATTAGGCTTAAGTGGACATCAACTCATAGAGAGATTTTTCCATCTTTGCGCCATTATATACACACCGGACTTACGAGTGGGGACTCACAATAACTAAAAATGCTAAGCAATCGCTTTATGAGTGGAATTCGCCGTTGCCACGACTACGGTAGGTGGTCGGCCCTGGTCACCAAGTACGCAAGCATCGCCAAACGGTTCATTCCAGGGGGGCTATGTTGCGCTTTTTGGACTCCCAGGAGACTAGGGAGAAGGAAGTGACATCAACAACGCAGCAAATGCAGATTGGATGTTGATTTTGTTTTCTTCTGTCAACATCCAATCTGCGTTTGCTCTAGTCGTTGACGTCACTTCCTTCTCCCTAGTCTCCTGGGAGTCCAAAAAGCGCAACATAGCCCCCCAGGGCCGGTTTGCTCACCTTGCGGCCGCGGCTGCGGCTGCGGCCAAGAGCGTCCCTTCCTAATGGCGGAGAAATCCGTATCGCTTCAAGCACAAAAGCCCAATTTCGCTCGCAGAAACTGACTGCAGGGACTTTCAATTGGAGTCCAATTGACCGCCCCTTTATACAGTAGGAGCGGCAGGTAAAGTTACGGCCAGGGAGGGTAAATATGAGCCAAAATGAAGAAAAAACCACGCGAGATAAAAGCGGTTGCAGTATATTTATAAACCTCCGCTAGCGCAGGTAGCTCGCGCCTTCTGTCGTGGTGGAGAAAGAAGAAGACGCCGTAGCGAAAGGCTGCGTTTTCATGTTCTCCGTCCAAGAAAACAAATCGGCCTCTGGCCGAGGAATTCAGTCTACAGATTCAGATGCTACCATTACTGCAATGGACAACTACCGTGTTCTGATGCCACGTCTGCCTACAGGTAACCTCGTTCTAAATTCTGTCTTCCTGCATGGGGATCTTGCTGCCAGACCATACCGAGCTCCGGACTTCAGAGATGCCCTTAAGGGCATCATTGATCTAAAGGATATAATCGCCATGGGACAATACCAAATGTCTCATGTGTGGATGGTCCAATGTGCGACTTCTCTTGCAAAAGCAAAGCTCGTCGCCTGCGAAGACCTGGAGGTGAAAGGACGGAAATGTCTCGTTGTTGATCCAGAGACAAAGGAGGTGAAGATCAGACTGCTTTGGTTACCACCTTACATGGAAAACCGAAGAATCGTTGAAGCGCTGGAACCTTACGGCACAGTACGCCCGTGGCGGACGCTCCGTGCCACTAGGCCACGACTACGGTAGGTGGTCGGCCCTGGTCACCAAGTACGCAAGCATCGCCAAACGGTTCATTCCAGGGGGGCTATGTTGCGCTTTTTGGACTCCAGGAGACTAGGGAGAAGGAAGTGACGTCAACGACTAGAGCAACGCAGATGGCTGTTGACAGAAGAAACAACTCAACATCCAATCTGCATTTGCTGCGTTGTTGACGTCACTTCCTTCTCCCTAGTCTCCTGGGAGTCCAAAAAGCGCAACATAGCCCCCCAGGGGGCCACTTCCACATCTCAACCCAGGAGATGCCGTTCGAGTCAAAAAGGGTGCATGGACCACGAAAGCTCAAGTCCTGAGACCTTCTGGGCATCCCCGATCGTACAACGTCATCACGGCGGAAGGGAAACTGCTGCGACGCAATCGCCAGCACTTGCTGGCTACCAAGGAGGCATTCCGCTTTGACGAAGATGACGACAGCGATGACGACACAAATCGAGATGTCACTACAACAAGCCGCTACTCATCGGAATCCGCTAACCAAGCGCAAACAGCGACTAGTGCTTTGATGGCTAGTGCTCCTTGGATCACGTCACCAACAGCAGCTCCAAGAAGGTCGCTCAGGCAACACAGACCCCCGCGCCGGTTGAGTTACGACCGGGACTTTGTTCAAGAACCATGAACTGTTGTTGCGTTTCTTGACCTATACTTCGTTTCACCTTATCTGCGAGCGAAGCCAAAGCTAGAAGCGCGAGACCAGCGCTTTTTGCGTTTCTCCCCAGCTCGCGCGCTCGAGCAAGGCCTGAACGCACGGAGCTTTCGTGCTCGCGCTTCCAGCTTTGCCTACGCTTGCACATAAGGTGAAACGAAGTATAGTTTGAACTGTTCTTGTGTATTTTCTTATTTTTGTTTTGACCACAAAAGAAAGGGGATGTATCGTATCTTGCGCGTGCTGCATAAAGCGAACCGATAAGGGGTGGAAAATAAAGAAGAAGAGGTTCTGGTTCCTTGCTCCCCCACACCCGGCCCGTCATGTCTTATCGGCAATACTAGTGTCACTAATTTAGTCATACTCATTTAGTGGCTCTAGGCAATACTATACTCCATTTCACCTTATGTTGTACCGCAGCGAAGACTAGAAGCGCGAGCTCATAGCGTTGGCAGCTGCCCTTAATGCACGAGAGCTTGTGCCGCCGAGATGTGCCCTAGAGCAAGGAGCTCGCGCCTGTAGCCTTTCCTGCGGTGCATCATAAGGTGAAACAGTGTATAGACGATACACCCTCCTCCTCCACAAGAGCTGCGCTCTAAGTTTGCATTACAGAGATTTGTAAACGTCTTTCATTTTTTTAAGGAAGCTAAAATTAAAGTTAAACGTACATGAAACCGGGGACTAAGGTGGATGATTCTGGTGATGACAATGTGCCATAGATAATTTATTGTGTTCTCTCTGCTATCGTTGCTTGCACGTTTGGTGCGCGTCATGGCAGCGTTTATGTACGGGCACTTATTTTAGGGGCGGGCGGGCCTGCTGCAAGCGGTCCGCGTTTCGGGAATCATTGGGAGGATTGCATGTGGCCAGTCCAGGGCCGGTCGCAAGGCCTCTGCGGACCGGATGTAGACCACGGGCCGGGTTTGGTGTTTCCGCTTTCTGCGATGCGCAGTTTATTTTTGTGGGCCGAAAAACCGCGTTTAATTTTCTCGATCGGTCCCTGTACTTCGTTTCTCCTTACGATTCACCGCAGAGGACGATACGAGCCACCAGAGCCAATCCAACGCTGTATGAGTATTACGTGACATTCGAGCAGCACCGGACTGACTAAGATGGCTTGTAGCGTGCGCTGCTGTCCATCGTAAGGTAAAACAGAGTAGAGTATTGTAACGTTCTACAATAACTATACAGAATCTCTGACCATATATGCGGTTTTACTGGACCGTTCACCTCTTCTCCAGAGAGGTCCGTTGTCACAAGTTTGTTGTTGCGTATGCCTGCCCTCCTGAGGTCCGCCACGACACTCTTATATACGTCCCTTCGAATTCACTTTAGACGGTCTGCAAAAATCGGTTTCTAACCTATTGTGCTGCGGCTTACTACAGAGGTGCGGTTAGGTGGTGGAAGGTTGGAGCATACATATCAACAAATAAACTTGCCTCGTTCAAAAGAAAGGAAAAAAAAGTTGTTTCGGGTAATCTACTTCGGCATTCGCAGACGGTGCGTGCCACGTGAGCAAAGCTGCCTCTGGGTGTCGGAAGACGACTTGCCGCCAGACTACCTTCCGAAAATTTAGACGCTTCTTCAGCGTGGTGCGCTTCTCGCACATTACAGCGACTGTAATGTACAATTTTTAAAGTGCTGTAATCATTTTTAATAAGTTAATTTATAAAAAAAAGGTTTTAAATCTCCCAGAGGCCCCCATATCTGCAGGGTGATGATCGATTGAGACGCCGCATCCCCTTGTAGAGAGCCTACATCTAAGAGAGGGTTCAACTCAAACCATGGGGAGCTAATGCAAGGGTGCAGGCGAGCTGGTTAAGGACTGACATTTGTAACCTTGGAGAGTGCGGAAACAGAAGGACGTGTTACCTCATAGGGGGTAGAAGCTCAGCTAGTTGGTGGTACATATTACAACGGTTCGTAGTTCAGCTGGTTTAACCGTTGTAATGTGTTACCTCAGTTGTCCTGTCCTTCTGTTTCTTCACCCTCTAGTGTTCAAAATATGAAGGGAGCGTTTCCAATTTAATAATGGACGCCTCCTGTGCGCATGTGCTGCGCTGTCGCGTGGTGAGCAGGAAAGCAGGCGGAAAGGCGGAGACGCTCGCTCGCAGACGATCAACGCTTTCGCCGCCTCCTCGCAGCTCGTGTGGCAAACGCGGCCCATAAACCACGTTACCCCAATCGAGCAGGTGGAAGCTCTCTGTAATGCAGGCTCTCTGTCCCCTCGTACTTCACGTTGCGCCATCTGCCGGCAGCGCTTTCAAGCCGGCGAGCACCGTTAAAGGGATACTGAACCAAAGAATTGAGTGTCCATAATAAGTGGCGCGCGTTCTTTCCACGAGCCAGCAGCCACCGGTGTGCGCGAGCACACGCAACAAAAATGACGTGAAAAACCCCCCATTCGCGCTTAAGAGGACAGTGAAATGCATGGGCTTCGGGCCAAATGAGAATAAAGACAGGCTTTTCATCTCTACAAGTGAAAGCTACCTGCTTGTTAGACCTATTACACGCTTACATTTTACACCAGACACCACTGTCTAGATGAAAAACTTGTCTTTATTCTCCTTTGGCCCGAAGCCCATACATTTCACTGTCATCTTAACCGCGAATGGAGGTCTTTGACGTCATTTTTGTTGCGTGTGCTCGCGCACACTGGCGGCTGCTGACTCGTGGAATGAACGTGCGCCACTTATTATGGACACTAAATTCCTTGGTTCAGTATCCCTTTAAGGCATTGTCTTCGAATGCCGCCATAGACTGCCCTAAACAGGATATATATATATATATATCTATATATATATATATATATATATATATATATAGAGAGAGAGAGAGAGAGAGAGAGAGAGAGAGATATTTCTTTATTTTTTTCGTCGTCAGCGTATATTTCAATATGCTGACGACACCGTTATTTTATCTAGAGCGTCCAATTATTCAGATGCCTTTTCGTCTTTACAAACTGCGGCAATTAAAACTATGGACTGGTTTGAAGCTAACTTAATTAAACTTAATGCGTCCAAAACGCAGCTAATATGTTTCCACAACCCCTTGAAACAAGTTAATATGACCTCCTCTTTACGATTACATACGTCTAGATGTTTATCATGTGCATGTGAGCCTATACAGCATACATCTTCTATAAAATATCTTGGCCTATTCGTCAACCTGGAACACTCATCTTCCTCATGTGTGTAAGAAAATTCGTGCAGTGTCTTGTTTGCTATACAACACGAGATATTTTATGCCACTATCCGTTCGAAAAATTGTTGTACATGCTCTTGTCTACAGTGTGCTCCGTTACGGTATTACCGTGTATGGCCATTGTGCTCTGCGTTGGCAAATTAGAATTCATTCGATTTTGCATTCTTTGTTAAAGACAATTTCCTATGATTTATGCTTTAGTAAGGACATTGACGTGTTCAAAGCATTGCATTTGCCTGATTTTAACTCGCAATTGATGGAAACTGTTGTTCATAGGCATTTTTGGGATAACCAATTTAAAGGTCTATACGTACCTTCTCGTATTCTTAGACCCAAAGAGCGTTACCAGATACCTCGATGTTCGACAAGATTTGGAAAAAGAGCTCGGAGTTACTATGTACCAGCATTTATGAACAAACTACCTTCTAGTATTTTAAATTTAAGAACGAAATAGAAGCTCAAGAAAGCCCTGAGAAATTTTAGTTCGTAAAGTGCTCACTAGTTTGCTTTTGTTATTCTATTTTTTTGTGTGAATTTTATTTTACATGTTTCCTTTTGCAAACGGCTTGTTTCACTGATTGTAAGACGCTGCCAGTCAAGCCCAATGTGGCTTAGGCAGGTCTGATTTAACATACGTTTTGTTCATTTGCAATAAAATATATTATTATTATTATTATTATTATTATTATTATTATTATATTATTATTATTATATACTTTTTTAAATAGGTGAGTTTATTGGGGAGTTACACTGGGTTGCCAGTTGTGCGTGCCGGTGATCACCCACTACCGCAGGCACCTACGAGTCATATTTAGTCCAATTTCTTGGGCTGCCGTTCGTCGCCGTCTCGTTTGAGAAAACGCGTCGCCGCTGTTCATTGCACAGTCTGCGTTTAGATCGCCACTGTGCCGCTTAGAAAATCTCGCAAATTATGAATAGTTAGGCTCAATGATCATTAAGACTAAGTACGCATTCTGAATATGCTTCGTATGCATTGCCTGTTATGGTATGGGCTATGTATGCTTCATGTTGCCTTGGCCCGCGTTGTAACGTTTTTTTTTTTTTTGTTTTTTAAGGCTCGAGAGTAACCTTCATTGCGTGAAATTCAGCTCTTAAACACATTGTGCAATACTAAATACGCTTTAAAAAACATTTATGGCAAAAAAGAAACCAGAACGAGAGACATGCCATCCTTCCCGTCATCAGGTGCCACTCTAGTTCATAACATCAAGTTAGAAATAGAAGTGTCGTATTCAAGCGAGCTATATAACACGACCGAAGACCGACCAAGGCAGACAAAGTAGTTGATGCGCGCCACACCTTAAAGACGATCAATATATTAAAAAAGTATTAGCAAAACAAACAAGTAAAAAAGCCCGGCTGCAGCCTGCACGACAGAAAATGGATGCCATTTCATCGAACCCGAGACCTTTAAGGCTGAACTCCATAGGACGAATATGCTGCGAATAACCGACGAATTTTGGCCGGCGGCTTTTGCTCTGCGCGTGGAATCAACACAGTGGCTGCTACGTCGCGCGCAAAACGAGCGTGCCGTCGGGCGGCGTTCGCCAGTTATTCGTCACATAATTCGTTCCATGGAGTTCAGCCTTTAGTGTTGTGACCTGAGTGGTTCGTGTGTATGCCGTCTCCATCTACGAACGGGCCCAGGGACGCGTTAAGAAGCGGACAGAGCTCGTTAGGACCAGAGCGAGGCGCAGAAACGGGTCCGTACTCGTATGGATTCGGATCCCGGCGGGAAAGACGTCAGCTGTCGAGACGCTATTTACGACATTTCCGTCGCTCGAGAGGAAGTGAAGACACGAGAAGAAACAGCAAAGAACCACCATTGAAGCTCACCTAGCCGAAGCGCAAGCGACGACGAAGCCAAACTGCGGCGATGTTGACGTGACCCCGACAACTGAGAGAGCGCGCTGCCCTAAAGTACTACGATTACTACTATATACCCTCAACTGGATATGCTGCGAGCGCCTATAGACCATGAGAGCATGTTTGCTAGAAGTCCGCGCCGACCTCTTTCTTTTCTCTTTTGGTTTTGCGAAGGCAGCAAGTAATATTGAGTCTTGGAGCCTCATCAAACGTCGAGGCGAGACTGGCGCAAACATGCGCCTTTTGCTGTTGGGGTGTCTTCTAGTGTCCTTGTGTTTCCTTTGATGCGCTTCAGACGAGGCCTTAAAGTACTTTAAAGTCGCAGACACACTGCTGATACATCATGCCAAAGAGAGTCTGCAGAGCTCAGACGTGTTTCTACGATTCGAAAAGCGCCAAAAAACAAGTACAACGAAACGATGCGCTACCGTCAGCTGAATTTTTATTCCGAAAAGACGAACATATCTATACGAGTACACTCCCAAGCAAACCATTCGCTCACAATTAAACTTCTCGCGAGATCAATTCGAATTCCTTATCCGATAAAAGGATTGACGATGTGCCGAAGCATGCTTCGTCGCCCTTCACCCTGATTTTAAAAGCCTCGAAGATTTCTCTTTCTGTTTTTGTTTTATACCATCCCAAAGGAGAACATGGGCACCTATCACGATGAACGTCCAAGTTTGCCGAAGGTGACCGTCTAACAGAAAGGTCATGCTCCCTAGCCCTCTTATTTACGCATCTGCCTGTCTGCTCTATATAAACGCTCTCCCGAACGTCGTTGGCATCTTGTGAACCGCAGACGTTTCGCACAATACATATTTTTTTACTTGCTAAGTTTTTTTGCATGCTTCCCCCTTGTGTGCTTTATTATTCAACCTTGGGCATAATTTGGATAACTTTGACGGTGCTGTCAACACAAGAGGAACCTCTAAACAGCTGGTAGTATTTTTTAAGATTGCGGGACAGTCTAATGTACGGAAGAACCGACACTTTCTTTTTCTTCTTCGGTATATCTTCTGATTCACTGTTTTTTTGTTTTTTTTTCAACTTTGACACAAGGTTTTTTGCGATTTCAGCGAGATTTTCTTCTGGATAACCCACCTTTTGCAGGCGGCTGACTCGGTTGCGGAAGCTTGATCCAGCAACGTGTTCGCACGATTTTTCTTGCGCGGCCAGCATCAATCGGGTTGTCACTCCCTTCTTCACCAGTTTTGAATGCGCGCAATCAGAGGGAATCGCACTTCTTGTTTTAGATCTTGGCTCCAGGGGTTTCCCCAGACATTGAACTGGGGGGGGGGGGGGGGGGTTCTAAATTTTTTGGGGGTCAGGGGGGGGGGGAGGGCATTGAGAATAGAGGAATCGTTGTGAATTAAGGGGGTGCCTTCAGAAAAACAAGGGGGGGGGGGTTTACACCCCTGTAAAAGGGGGGGGGGGTGTAGGGAAATCACTGCTTGGCTCGCATTTCCAGCAAACATGATTTTTTTTCAAAATTTAAAATTTATGTCCAGAAACAGTAGGCACCCGTTTTTCATTTCCCCGTGCGCAAAAGTCAGCCCATCGGCATTGTTCGAGTCAACCGATCGGAATTGTTTTATAGATTCTTCATTCGCAACCATGGGCGGATTCACTAACACCAAAAAATCGTCCACATAGCCAGCTGAAGATTTTCAAGTCTCCCGTTTCCACTATAGCCGCTTCGCTGATCCCTCTGTCACACTCCGCCAAAAGAAATGTCACACAGTACCGGGGCAACTGGGGAACCAATAAATATCCCTCGTCTCTGTACCCTCGTCTCTGTACGTGTGTTTGTATCTTGTACGAGGGTTCTGTCAAATGTTGGCATGTAAAAACTGTCTGCAGACATGTTTTTAGCATGTATTAAGCAAACATGCTTCGAACAGGCTTGGGGCCCGTCCGCACATCATTCGGCCATCATGTCTTTGTACGATGTGTGAGCAGCACTGCGTATTCATCGTACAAACGACAGTCTGCAGACACGAGTCACCGCAATATCCGTGGTTCGAACGCCACGTGCCAAGTTACTCCTTGAACCCATTGCCATGCGGCATTCGAAGCAAGGATCTTGCATTGACTCGCGTTCGAATCTGCATGCAGGCTGTCTTATGTAGATATATGTATAAGCGATGTGACCCCCACTTTGACTTTGACGAGCAGTCCTCGATGGCATTAAGCTTGCCTCTAAGGTTTCTGAGCGAAACTGGGCTTGAACGGTGAAAACTTGGTCGCGTTTGACATCCAAAGATCTGCTTGTCTACAAAGTAAAAACATCTTGTATATGAAAAAAAAAATTCTGCAGAACATTGTTACAAATAATCAATATTATAGCGCAATTAGCCCATAAGAGATGTAAAGGACGGATCACGCAGCAGGTGTGAATATATGAAATGAGTACGGAAACAAAAATTTAGCTCTTATTTCTTTGTTTAGCCAGAAACAACGTTGCGGTAGCAGCTCAGAAGCACCAACCTTCCACGCACAAAAATACAATTTTAAAAAGAATAAAACGATTTCTCAATACAACCTAGTAGTAGGGAGGCGATGTAGTTATGACGTTGAATGCCTCCCGCCCCAACGCCACTCACGAAAGCACAGCGCATACGCATAGACAACTCGGTCTTGAATGAAATCGCGAAGCTTGCCGAAGAAATCCACAGTGCTTCCGCAACGTGCAGTGCATTCCACACCATCAGGGTCGCCGTTCTTCGCAAACAATCGTAGGAGCTTGATTCGAGGATGCGGGGACCTCTGCCAAGCCATCCATATCCCCCCCTCGGATGCGCCGTGAATAACGCGGCAAAATAAGTGAATATCTTATATACATAATTTGCAGGTGTCGGACTCGCCATGGCTGAGTATTGACGGTTATTTCTACTTGCTGGTTCCCTCGATCTCCTGCTTCTGCGGTGTGAAACTAACACGGTGAACCGAACGCTCACGGCACATAAAATGCCGGCATGGCCGCGAATGACGTTACGGCCATTTTGCGTACAGTCCTCGGATATTACTACTAGGCGAGATAGTCACACGTTGACGCCCCCAAGCGGCAATCCTCGCAACTACAGTACCCTTTCCTTGGCCGTGCAGGATTGACGTCACGAGCGCGATGCGTATCGTGCTCGTGACGTCAAGTGCCTCTGCACGACCAAGGGTACTGAGTGGCGAGCATTGCCGCTAGGTGGCGTCAACGCGTGACAATCTCGCCTAGCAGTAATATCCGAGGACTGTATGCCCTATGGCCTATACATAGCTTGCCCGTAACGTCATTTGTGGCCATGCCGGTATCTACCACTTTTCTTCCAAATCCCCCCCCCCCCCCCCCCTTTCTATTACGTCTGTCATTATAAGCAACGTTTTCAACAAAAACAGGCTTCGATGTGAAAGTATTGCATATTGTGAAAGTATTGCATAATGTCAGAATCAGTTATATCATTCTCATTAGTGTTCTGCCATTTAGGAACATTCTAAAGTTCCTATGAACTTTGGTTTATAAAACATTTGCAGCTGTTGTGCATGCGCGCCGCCTTAACCGACCTTCAGTTTTCGTTTCCTCTTATTCCGTTTACATCAATTCGATATTACACTAGCAGGCCAGGTTATCGCGTCTTAGATTCTGTCGTGTCCTTCTCCTCAGCCAGGCACGTATCCAGGGGGGGGGGGGGGGGGGGGGGGGGAGCCCATGGGGCCCGGGCCCTCCCCAAAATCTTCCATTTTGCTGGGACCTCCTCTCCCCCCTCCCCCTCATACAGCATTTTGTCATGGGCGGGCCCCCCCCCCCCCCCCCCCCCCCCCCCCCCAAAAACAAAATCCTGGCTATGTGCCTGTCCTCAGCATTCCTTTTGTGCAGGCTCGTCAACGCCCGCTTCAGTGGCTCGATATGTCGGAAAGACGGAAGAAGGTCAGCAATGGCGGCTGTAGTCTGGCGCGTGAGCGATGATATTTGGAGGCGAGTGAGATGTTCACCAAGTTTGTGCACGAAGTGTGCCAAGTTTCATAAGACAGCAGGTGTGAAAGTTATGTTTCTAACGAATAAAGAAATAAAGCTGTACGGGATATCCAATATTGGACCCATAAAGTTGCGTTATAACCGGGCTGTGCGAAGTGCAGATTTGGGCACTCAGGTGCTTGGACTTGACAGTAACATGACACAGTACTTATCATACCAAAAATAGGTGGCATAGGGAAACCAGGTGGAAATTTGGTTTGGGCGGCGTAACTCAATGGGAGCCGGTTTTGACCATGAAAGGGCTGTCAAGAGGATACCACTCCTCGTGGGAGGTGGAGACTTTACAGGTAGGAAGGGACTAGTGAACTGTACTTACAATTCAAACAACTTTACGAAAGGTGGTTCCAAAGCCGAGAAAACAAAGTTGTCGGCCAACACATGGTTTGGCCGTCAAAGGCTTTTGTAGTCAGCTGTTGTGTAGTAACCTGTTGTGCGAGGTGCTTATTTTCGGCACACAGATACTTTGACATGACCGTAACTTGACGCAACACTTATTATACCAAAACGAGATGGCACAGCGAAACCAGGTGGAAATTTAGTTTTGGCGGCGTAACTAAATGGGAACCGGTTTTGAGCGTCAAAGGCTGTCAAGAGAATACCACTCGTCGCGGGAGGTGCACACTTTACAGGTAGGAAGGGACCAGTGGACGGTACTCCCAGATCGAACAACTTTGCGATAGGTGGCTGTAAAGCCAAGTATAAAAATTGTTGTCTACAAGACTCGGGGTGTCAGCGTTTCCACATCCAAAAGGATGCTGATCAAAAAAGAAAGCACACCACATAAACTTCCATACTCAAACGTCGATTGTCCAGTAATTCCAAGTTTCATTGTAGTTTTCCTTAGATTCATATTTGTAATTTTTTTACCGTCCGAATCTTTCCTCATGAAGTACAGACTGCGTGCCATACTGGTCCGGAAATATCATCATCACCTACGATGGGGACGAAACGTCTTTAAAGGGCATTCCTCCAACGAAATTGGCACCGCATACCCGCGAGTGTGGGATGGCATTTCAGTTCGACCCATCGGCGCTAACACATGAATGCGTTACTGGTATGAAAACAAACGCAGAGCGCAAAGCGGCAGTGAGCCGTGCTGACTAGGTGGCAGACATGATCGGGAGACCAAATTTCTCGCGTCGTACGGCACGGGTCCATCGTTGTCGCTGTCCCACAAAACATCGGCGAGGTTAAAAACTGTGAAACTTTGGCCCCACGAGATACGACGCATAACAATTGAAGTACTCAACGACGCAGCACCGGCAGCACTTCATGCTGTGAACCCAGCGCAACCGCACCGCTCCGACTTCAATGCATATCAACGTACGCGGCGTGGTTTCGGTTTCGTTTTCTCTGGCGTTCTCACTGCCTACCTTCGGTAACGGCCGCGCGCCGGCGCGCCAGTCGCGTCGCACGGAGTGTATAGACTAGGGGTGTCGCGAACCGGCCGAGGTTCGAGTTCGACCAGGTTCGACTTTTTCGAACTTTTAGTGGAAAATTCGACGAACCTTGTATTGAGGTTCGACTCGTGTGCGCATGCGCGACAGGCTGGCCAGTTGGATTCGGATTGGATGGTGATGGCTAAGGGATGAATTAAGGGCAGCGCTGATTGGTTATTTCAGTTAATACAGTACAAAAAATTAAGTTATTAACTTCTTCAGTGATTAGAATTGGTTTCTTTTATTTGAAACTGTTCATAAAATAAGATAACCCTTTTCATAAAAAAAAATTCTCCAAACCTAGACATGCTTGTATCAAGGCCTGGCCACACTGTCCACAAAGTCGAACCGGTCGAATCTGGTAAAAAGGTCGAAGGTTCGTCGAACCGGTTCGACCCAGTCGAACCCCGAAAGTTCGACCTAAAAATCTGGTTCGACAAAAGTTCGCGACACCCCTAGTATAGACCACTGATCTCTATTGTAGTAGGCTGGATCGCGGACCGCGGCCTCGGCAGCTGGGGCCGAGTGTCGCCACCGGCGGCCATTGATTGACACCAGCCAATGCATGGGACTCTATGGGAAGAACGAAAAAAAGTGACGTTTTCGCCTGTTTCTAAGCTGTTGTCGGCACTGAAACTTTTTGGATGCTTTTCGATAAGCCCGTCAAATAGCTTGCGTACAAACATTAAAACTGACAGCCCTCGCAGTTCTTATAAATAAATATTTTGTGGTCGAGAGTGACTCCGCTGTAGTGCAGCTCAATGAGGCGAGAGTTACCTAGAGTGACCGGGGAGTCGGTGGCGGTTTCATTGATTTGGGTTTAGCAGACGACAAGCTCGAAGGCTTTGCTACGCGGAATTCGCTCACTCCCGGAAAGCCGCTGTCGAGATGGAACTTCTTTGTCATTCATCAACTTCTGGGCTTCCCTAAGGACGGTCTTATTGACAGCAAGTTCCTTTGTTTACTCCACTACGAGAGCAAGCTTGCCAGCTCTGCCGTGGGTGCTCCGGTACGTTTGATTTTTTTATTCGGCGACCGGACGTTTGACAAATACCTATTCGAACTCCAAACACCCGACATAAGGATCGCAGCGCACCATAAAATACTCGCCTCCGAGCACAGCGTACACATCGCGACACTGTTAGCGCGAACACGACATCGGCGCATTTTCGCATTTTGCTTGTAAATAGTATTAGCGAGAACAAAATTTTATCGCTTACATTATAGAACCAAATGAGCTCTTTCCGTAGCTTTAACAACTTGGATGACATCCCTTGGTTTCAAAGAAAAAGAATGGAAAAACCGGCGATCGCTTGTTCGCGCTACCAGTGTCGCGCTCTGTACATGCTTCAATATGCTTACTTTTGTGCGTTTCTCCCATAGACTTGCGTGTATTGCCTGGTGTCAAGCAATGGCCGCCGGTGGCAACACCGACGGGCTCCCGTTCCGCGATCCAGCCTTCTAAAATAGAGATCAGTGGTATAGACCATTCCATTTGGGACGCCTTTTTTGGAGGTCGATACGGGGCAGAGCGAAGTAGCAGAGTAGTAGTTTGACGTCCGTGACGTCATGTCCGGTTTTAGTCAAAATGGAGCTATTTATATTTTGTTACTTTGACATCTTCACCTCTTCACTTCGCGTACTCCTCCAGTGTATGCTTCCAGCTCGTTCCTCCTAAGTCAACACAACACACAACTGTCATAGTTGGTAAAAACGGCCCGTGCCAGTCGCTTGCAAAACGACGTAGATGGAAGCAAATCGCCGCGGCGTTTTCCGCGGCCTCGGAGATGCAGGAGCGTCCCGACGTTAAAAAAGACACGTTTCAACTAAGAGAGTGTCAGCAAGAGCCACGTAAATACCTGTGCACACTCGGAGCGGACGCGCACGTTTGATCGAGGTGCTTCGGGACCGATCTTTTACGAGTATCAGTCGATACTGACGTGACACCGGCAAAGAAAGGTGGGACTAAAGGCCGGTTCAGACACTTGCGTTTGAGTGCGTTTGACTGCGTTGCGGCGAGAACCGAAAGCGAGTCACCGGCACATCTGTGCTTCGTATGAAGCGTGGAATCCAATTCAAGGAATCTTCTTGGCACGCGATATAAGCAGCAGGGATGTCCTGGTGTCTCGCTGCCGCAACGCAGTCAAACGCAACTGTGTGAACCGGGCTTTATAGCTCGACAGTAATGTACTATCGGAAACAAGTGAGTGTGAACGGTGTGAACGCGCCTCCGCGGCGACAAGCCTGTCAGAATAAAGATGGTCCACTAATAACAAAGTGTATACATACCGTGTTGCGAAAGTAATCCATACGGCGTTTATTTGAGCTCCATACCACACAAAACAAGGAGATAGAATCGACGACAGCGTTCGTCACCGCTGCCTCGAAAAAGGAGATGACAAGGGGAAGAGAATGACCCCTTAATCTAAAATTGAGGTCAGCGATCGAATACAGAAAGGGTCCACAAGGGTCGCGCGAACGCCTATTCCATTCAGAAAGCCAGCCGGTCGGTCGTGGGCAGACGGTCTTGGCCAAGGACCGTCGGAGCAACGCCGGGACGAGTCGGAGTGCCTGCTGCTAGGCCTCGAGCTCGTTCGGTCGGTGGCATCGTAGCCGTAGTACCTTTTCCCGGGTGCTTGTGGATCCAGCGTTGATATTCGTCGTGACCGGTTTCGAGTACTTCCTTCTTTCTTCTTGCTGCTTGAAATCGGGACCCGCGAGAATAGCACGTAGAAAAATTAATGTCCGTTGTTTGTCGCGACCAAGTAACTGAGCAACGTATTCGGTCATGTTGATTTGATTGTGAAAAGACCGCTCCGGAGTAAGATCGTTTCGTGTACTGTACCAGTGGCCTCTCTTCTTCTCCGCCCCAACACTAGACACAACCTGCAACAAGCTCTCCGCAAAACGTAAAAAGAAAAGGAAAAAAAAAACTCTTTTGCTTGTTTTTACGTTTCCGGCAGTGACGTCACGGACGTCACTGCCCCTTATCGACCTCCAAAAAAGGCGTCCCATTCCATTTAGTGCTCTCTGGGCGGCACCATTTTGTTCGACAGCAGCGCCCTCTTCATACATCCGGGAAATTCAGCGGGTTCGGCGGGGTAAAACGAGAGAGAGGGCACGCGCCCGACTCCGCTAGCAGACGACAAACCGGGAAGTTGCCATTCTCCATCTTTGAGCTGTGTCGGCGGGCTGTACGGAACATTGAACTCTCGCTCGTGGCTGCCGTTGTGAAGTGGTTCGCGTTCTTAGAATAGCTAAGGCTACTCCAAAATCAGCCTATAGCTCTCTGTTGTTCTATTTCGGTAAATGATCAACTAGCATATCTTTTTTTCCGTTACTTAAATAGCAGTTGAGTCAGCCGGAAGTACTACCCTCAACTACTGCGTGTATTGCGGCAGGAGAACACGTTTTTATTTATTATTTCAGACTTCCACTCATGATCGCTAAAGGCCTACACCAGTACGGACTTGGTATAGTAAAAAAGGTACAGCAACCGGGTTCAGTTTTCGCCGGCGAGACCGGCCAATCTGACACAGTTTCCCCTATTTTTTTTTTTTTTATTTGCATGCAGGTAACAGCGCATTTGGACCCGGTTAGTCTTTTTATCGAGCACAGCATTAAACGATAACTTGCATATCAAAATTCGCGCATCTGCGCTTGAAATTTCCAAAATGACGCGATTTTAAACAGAGTTGGCACGCCAGCCGTATGCTAGGTATACAGCCCACTCGGCGGAGTAGACGACATGCGGGTCAGAGGGGGAGGGCATTTTTTTCTCTCTATTACCCTCTCTGCTATGACGCTAATGGAACTGTCTATATGCCCGGCAAGCTTTCTAGGTTCTCATAATTGTGCAATGTCGTAATTAGCTAAATAGTGTATTTCAATATAATGCAGATGTATTCATCCATCTTATACTCTTCTTTCTTACTCTTCTTTCTTAATTTTTACTCTTAATTTCAACTTTGTATTTAAATGCTTATTTATGATGTTTTTTTCTTTATTTATTATTACCTATTTATTTTCCGGCCTCGCCACAGCAAAAAAAAAAAAAAAGAAAAGAATCCCTGATCTGATTTTTTAGTTAGAAAGTTTGGAGACCCTGTCCTAGACGGCACACACTTTCGAAAGAAAAGTTTTTCTGCGACTGGGTGATTCCCAGACAAAAACTACAACGGAGAAAGCTGATCATGGACTCGCTCCTTGACCACCTCAGGTCAGCGAACCTGACACGCACTGTATAGTCTCACCCAGAGTGTCGAACGGGAACCGAACCAAACCGAAAACTGGAACCGAACCGTTATTTTTAGCCGAACCGCAACTGAGCCGTACCGAAATCTTCGCCGCCATCCTGGAACTGAACCGGAAAAAAATATAACGGTAACCGGTTCAAAACAGTCCACGGGAATTTTTTTTATTATTACAAATTGAGTGTTTGAGAAGTAAAAGTTAGCGTCTGATATTTCTATGCTGTGATCAAATTGTCATAGACCGAATTGCAACGTATGAGAAATTGTGACTTTTTGTGGCGCTTTTGTATTAGCACTACGATTAATCGTGTGTCACGTGGTCACGTGACGTCATGGTGTCAAGACATGCTGTCAAATAATGTCACGTCACGTGGCCCCGCGACGTAGTCCCGTGACTCACCGCGTCAAGTCGACTTAAACCAAGAACGTCAATATAGTTCGTTGTAACTCAAGAAGGTAGGGCGAGGAAAAGGAAAGCCAGGGAGGAGGAAGCAGGTGGAACGCTGAAGAGAGAAGGAGGTTTCCCCCTCTCTTCTCCAGCGTTTCGTCTGCTTCTTCCTCCCCGGCCTTCTTTTCCCTCACCCTACCTTCTTGAGTTGCAACGAAATATAGATGTATTAGCGTTGTTGACACCGTGACGTCACATGGCATCACGACTTCTCACTGCGAGTCATGTGACACCGTGACGTACTCGATTGTCATGAGCCCGAGACGAGTGCTCGAGTTATTGACAATCAGCATCGCCAAACATTCGTGTTTGCTCGTATTCAATTAAAGATGAGAATAGCCGAACTCTAACATGTCTAAACTAGTGTGCCTCAATGCCCTTCTGTTTAGGGTGATGCAATCGTTTGTAGTACCCGATGCCGACAGCACGCGCTCACAGAGAAAATACAAAGAAATCGCAGGAAACAAAATGTCGCCGTAACACAGTCAGCGCCACGAGCGCGTGCAGGGACACGCTCTTTCACGCGCTTCAGAACAAAAAATAAAAATAAGCGTTCGAAACAAAATGGCCACATGTCATCACCCCAAGCAAAGCGCACATGAAGGCACCCTAGTCTAAACTTCAACCCATGCTTTATTCTTTGCCAATTCCAGCGCATGACGTCTGCCATTGAGCGGAGAGGAAAACTAATGGGTGTTTTTGTAAGCTATCAACCTCAGGCATTACCTCTTAGCGGTGTTTACTGAAAGTACAAAAATTGTTGCATGAACCACTTTACATGTACACATCATTGAGGCACCCAAACATGTTTCAGTTGTTTCTGAACTGTCTGAGAAAGTTGTCCCCGAGAATAGAAGCATTCAAAGGACTAAATATGGCTTATTTATCTAATGATAAATAGAACTACAAGTGTATACACGGCAGGGATACCTGAAAAGGAAGATTCTAGTGGCATTTGAGGGACAGCCGAACGTCGGCAGCCCCTCAAATTCTCGCAGGTTTATTTGAACATCACAGTTTTCGGGTGCAAAATAAAAGAAATGGAGGATTACTGTTAACAAATGACACAAATATAATTGTCGAATCGGCACCCCCAAACGGAGGAGGGAGTCCGTCAAAAATAAAAAAGTATTCTCTGAAAGAGCGTCGTCAAAGAAAAAAAAAAAGAAAAAAAAAGGGGGGGGGGGATAAAAACATACTGTGTTGGAAAGGTTCCTCTGCTCCACATCTTCGGCACAGACCAGACAGCGTGATCCTGCAAAACTGCTTCCTTTGTTTGGAAAATCACTCCTGTCAGAAAGCTCGTTTTTGGGGTGGCAGTCGCTCGCGCGCCGTTCCTCCCGACGCTGCACCAAGCAAGAATATTTTTTCTTTCTGAATACATGGGTTGCACTGAGCGCGAACCTTCTGCAGCGTGCATTTTGCACCACGGGATTTGATTTTCTCAGCAAAAATAAATCTCTGACCACTATAGACCTTTCCAATGTTTACAAAATCACAGTCCAGCGTGCGATCTTCACAGCCCAGCACGTGCGTGTTCGTCGCTTCGGAAAGCGAGCAAAGCACGCGCCATACGCACGAACGCTCAAAATGGCACCGGCCACAAGCTCGTGTTTGAAAAGGTCTATACTTAGTTTCAGCTTAAGTCCAGACGCAGCCGATGATACAAGCGCGAGCATGCGGCCCTAAACAGTGCTTGCAGTGCACGAGCGCGCGTGCTTGGCAGGGACGCTGAAAGCCCGGAGCTCACGCTTGTAGCATCGGCTGCGTCTGTAGTTATAAGCTGAAACGAGGTATAGCATATAGTGCGATAATTTCACGTGCAAACCATATGTAAAAGAGTTCAGTTTTCTGGTGAAATGGGATGTTCTGAACACAATACTTCGTTTCACTTTAAGTGTGAGCAGGGCAGAAGCTAAAAGAGCGAGCTCCGGGCATTCAGCGTCCAAGCACGCGCGCTCCTGCAGTGAAAGGGGCCAGGACACCGTGGGTCAGGACCACATGCTCGCGCTTTTAGCATCGGCTGCACCTGGACTTGAAGGGGCCATGCAAAGCGTTTCTGGACATTTTGTTTAGTTTGCTTCGCTTTCGCTCGAACTAGTGACTGGGACTCTAGAAACACATTAAACTTAAAATAAACAAGAAATCTGGCGCATTTTGAACATAACAGGTAAAAGAGGTTCAGAACCTTGACCACATTTTCTTTTGTTGATGACGTCCTTGGTCTTAACCAATAGAGAACCGAAGCTACAAGAGCATGCAACAACCGCGCGATCTTCTTAAGTGTTGAAAATTAACATCCAGTTGTGAAGATGTGAACGCCCCACCAGTTTACGGGTTTTCCCAGCAAATATTTGAGTGAGAGTGCTACCTCTAGGATCCTATGTAGTCGTTACCCGACGTTGTAGACCAATGTCGTCACTGAACGCTCTTGTTTGACACTGATAGGCACGCCTTTCGAAGAAGCATTTGGGTTTCTTCGTCCCTTAATATGCAATGCCCCTTTAAGCTGAAACAAAGTATAGCAAAAGGGGATGCCCAAATTGTAACGTTGTGCAGTATATATAACAGTCTCGTAATGATATGCGGCAGCCTAATGATATATTAAAGCGCGCATGACTGATAAAGCACAGAGTTTTAAAATTAGGCCCCAAAACAAGTGCACGTAAACCCAAAAATAACTTTAGCCTCCCGAGACAGTATTCTGCGAAGTTTCGAGCTCGTGCAATCTGATGTCCAAATGTGATTTCAATTAGAAATATATTGTCTGTTCTTCGCGATATTTATGTGTAATTAGGAACATCATTGCACGCATCTCTACTAGAGAAATACGGACCATAACCAGCCAACTCCTGACCAGTAAGGAGTCCGACGTTTGAAAACCGATTTGTTTGTTTTTTCCATCAGGGGCGACTATTTATTTGCACGTGGAGAGCAGCAGCTTCTTTTATGTCTACGATGTGTCGTTTGCTTCACTCACTTTTCCTTCTTCAAGTGCCCTAGTCCGTTGACACACGCCGATGATTAAGTGGCTGTCGACCTAATGAGCCCGGCCTATTGAAACGTCGGGTCACTAAATGTTTAGGACTTGGTTTTTCACGGTCTGTATTTCTCGAATTTTTGACCCCACCAGACGAAGTTCCGTCAAACTTGTTTACGTTTAAAACATGCATCTCTAAATATTTATTTTTGCAGTAACGCTTCGTGTATAGTAATATTTAGAATATCATTTATTATCTCTCTTTCTGCACAGTTCGCCTTCAGATCTATAACGTGAGCGCACAGTTCTTTTTGGCATACCCCGCGACCCGGTGTTTCACACTGCCAAACAGCAACAAAAAAGCACGTTCCGCAGACTCAACATATGGCGTATTTTCAAGTATCGTCCTCCCGTGTGCAAGCGGTTATGTGAACTTCATACAATCAACTTTATCGATGACCATTACAAATATTTTATTACTGCCTGCAGACTTGACAACATAATTAAAGGGCCGATGAACCTAAAGATATACATCATAAGTAAATGCACCCCCAAATATATTTGAAATACGCTCTGCAAATCTTTTCCGGCTTTATCCTCGAGAGGCACGTGTAGTGTAAGTGATTTGAGAAAAACTTGAACAATTTTGTTTAAGCTGATTTAAATGACATATGTTCCTGACGCATATTCAACTTCTCAAACATATAGAAGTCTGTTGCTTCTTTTATTTTATGCAACGATTTTATGTGTCTGTGGGCTGGATGAAAACAAAGTACACAGTGGCGCGCGGCGGAACTATGACGATTGTGCACGCAGGCCGTCAGAAAGTGACTAATTAAGTAGCTGTAATGTCGAGTAGACTATGAAATACTACTTTGTTCTATTTAACAAAAACAAAAATAGCAAAGGTGATGCTTATTTGCAAATTAAATTTACCGGCATCTTGTCAAGAACAAACCTCAAACACCAAGCTATGTCAAAAATGTTTACTTCGGTGCGCGCTATTTTAGGCCCCATCCGATCCGAATACGAAGGTCACTCTTGAGTATTTTCTGCCTGATTATTCGCCTGCATCACGGTGCTGAGTGTAAACAATATTGGTCAGGAAAGCAAACGTTGTGGTTGCAACTCAGTGTTTATATAAAAGGTAGACTGAAAGGGTTTGTCCTAAAACGTTCCTGAGATTTCGAAAATTATATTGCTTTTAGCTCAGTTGCGTCGTCATCATATATATTGTGAAACGTATTTTATAAACTAGATTTTAGGATATATATGGCGAGGACTTGCCCATTTCATGATTTTATGCACTGCAATTAATTTCTAAGTGCAAGAGCACAGCAGGATTCGACTTTTAATACTGCGACGCGAAGTTGTACGAATCACGCGTATTGTAGTCGACCCACCAGACTGATAAACTTTCGATTCAAGTAAAATATATGCAAACAAGGTAAAAAAAAATATATTTTGAGTAATATATATTAATCTAGCTTTTCCTTTACTGTTTCATCAAAATTAAATAACGCAATTTATTTTTGGAACCTGAAAATAAAAGTGGATTCTGCGAATGCAAAAAGCTATATAGTTACTCGTTTCACTCTTGAAATAGTGCCTATTGTCAAAGGAACGCGGAAAATATATTCTCAGTTTAGCGGTTACAACCGGCTCGAACCGTTATTTTTTGCTCCCCGAAACTGAACCGGAGCTGAACCGAAAGCTTTGAACACGAACCGGAACCGAACCGATAAAAATTTCGGTTTGACACTCTCGTCTCTCCCCACCACCCCATCCGAACTCTCATCTCCCATCCCCAACAGATAAGATGACTGTAGTTAAGCAATGTTTTTTTTCTCTCTCTCTCTCTTTCTCTTTCTCTCTCTTAATATACGTATTCTGCTCATACTGCGTGGAAATTCAGTATGGCGATCCCATCCAGACTTTTTTTGTTTTCTAGTTTGCATAATATTATTAGTATACTCGGTGGCCTTCTGAATAATTTCACTCTATTGAGAATATGGTGCCAGACAAAATCAGACTTGTATGGTACTCACCACAAGTAATCAAATTACTTGTAATCTATTGCTATTTGGAGAAATACTGTAATCGTTTGATTACATTTATTATGAAGTAATCGGGAGAGTAATGTGATTACTTCTGGAACTGCTAAATATACTTGTGACCGCTACTATTCTTCCTACCCTTTCTAATGGCGCCCTTTGTTTGTACAATTTTCCAACGAAGGAATCTTGGAACCAAGTCTCCGCAGAGGAGGATATGGTTTACCGAAATTGGTGGACTAAGAAGATAAGTAGCTTATAATTCGGTGATTCTAATCCAATAATGAACAGTTCGAAAGCCCCATCGATTTAGAAACAACCAAACAATTTTTGTCGTTTTGGAAATCTGAAGTTATCGGAACAGTAACGCTTACTTTTCTTTTCCCGCAATCCAGTAATATAATTGAATCCTTTATAGCCAAGAGTAAATGTAATTGCCATCGATTAAATTCTTGGAGTACAGTGTGCAAAAGTGAACAAAATAAGTTTGCGTTAGCATAGGAAACTAAGACTTTGTTTTATCTTACGATGCATGCCACGATCATGATCTCTGATATCCCCAATGTGCTCGGGCAATCTCGGAAGCCGTACCTCGATACTGCTTTCTTTGTGCCGCCCGCGATCGGTCCTTCCAGTTATTCCTCTGTAATATATCTGCGTAAAACAAGTACACAGCCCCCGTGCATTATTTGTGGTTACAACACACGGAGAATACGTGTGACTAGAATTTTCTTGTTCTTGTTCTGGCAATCGTTCGTTTTCAGTTGAACAAGAAAAAGTCGCCGAATGACTTAAAAAACATCCTTATAGATACTCTAAAAGTAATTATGTTCCGTGTATGTTTAGACAGCGGGAAGTTAGTCAGCCCCAATGGGCGTCTGGTGACTCCACTGTAGATAGTGGCGTAACTAGGGGGGGGGGGGGGGGGGGGGGGTACAAGTGCCCCGGGCGCCACTTGGGGGCGGGGGGGGGGGGGGGGGCGACGAGCTGAGTCCACCCATAATAATAATAATAATATGATGATGATGATGTCATTATCACTATCATCATGAGGGGCGCGAAATTTCATTTGCCATTGGCGCCGTCATATCTAGTTACGCCACTGACTGTAGATGAAACATTTAGCCATTGCAGTGCCATTGCAATAGCATGGCGTCTTTAACGTGCATCACCACAATCTCAAGCAATCTCAGAATTCAAAGAGCAGCCACATCATGGCACTTGGTACTAACAATGTGCACATTGGGTGGATTTTCTGGACATTTGGTGTAAGAGATATCAGTTTAGTCTTATACGAAATGACCGAGGAATGTGATTTAAATCGTTGTAGAACCACACAGGTTTTGCAAAACTTGGTAATGAACTTGGTGATCACGGTGTGTGTAGAGGAGGGCAGTTTTCAGTGGGGTGTAATTTTTTTTTACCCAGGGTTAAAGAATCCCTCGCTTCAATCTGGAAGCGAAAACTTATCTATTTGAAAGCGCTATGTCACAGTGCGTGTCAGGTTAAGTGTATCCAGCACTCGGAATAAGCTGCGTGGAGATCATTCTAAAACAGTAAACGAAATTGCCCTCTTTCGATTTGTACATGTATCCGTATTGCATTTCAGGTATCAAGCAAAAAACCCAGAATTTGTCTTATCTTGTAAAGATGTTTTGTATTTAGTGGGTTACTGCTACAATATTGTGCTGCTCATTGCAACTAATTGCGTGTTGCTCAAGATGAGCAACTGCTCATCCATGCGGTTTCTCATTCATACACATTCAATTTTGCATCAAAATAAATCTCATTCTGTCTCACTTTCTAGATTTGAACTGTAACTTTCTGGTGAAATTTCGTAATACAATTTTATGGAATTGTCAATATATGCATGCACATACGTCTATGTATCAAAATGAAGATTTCTACTTATTTCCAGCACGATCTGCATTATGGCACGTCGTACCAAGTGCAGATTGAGTGAACTTTCCTTTAAATATGGAGTAGGAGATCGGATTAATCTGATACGAAATCACTAAGGAGTACGATCTAAACAAAAATGTAAGAAAGAATTACACATGTGTAATTCTTTCGTAAAGCTTTTATCCAATACCAATGCGCTTACCCCCCAAAAAAAACAAAAAAACTATATAAATCATTCGAGAAAAACGAAGGTCTGAGAAGCTTGTTAACTAACATGGTAGTTACTGTGCCCAGCTTTAAACTTATTGGTAGCATTGTTTTTTTTTTTACCTAGGGTTAAGAAAACGTTTTTTAGCTCGATTGGGAATTGCACTGCTATACGTTCTGAAGCCTGGATTGTGCAATTGCCTCATGCTGACTACGCCGTGGTCTATGTTAGGCTACGCATATCGAAGGGAGAATAAAGGCAATGACCCTCCTCTGAATTGTACATGTATTTATAATGCCCTTCAGATATCAGACAAAACAAAACTCATAGAAGGTGTCTCGAAAAGATGTTTTGTCCTTAGTCATTTACTGCCGCTGTTCATTTCTGCTCACTGATGCTCATTGCACGCTGTTCAAGATAAACATAACTGCTCATTCATGCGGTTTCTCATTCATGCACATCCAATTTGGCGTTAAAATACATCTCGTTTTTGTCTATTTCTACATTGAGACTCTGGATTTATTGCGAAATTTCAGAGTGAAGTTTTGTTGTATTACCAAAATATGCATGCAAGCTTTTTTTTTTTTTTTTTGCTTTTTTGTCGCAGCGTAAAGCACGCAGACGCAATCGATTTCACTTATATTTCCAACCCCTTCATACGTCATCCCTTCGGAGGGATAATGTTGGGAAGGATGACAGGATGGAAACTGGAATTTAAATTTATGCCTCGCAGCAAAAACCTTTTGGTATTTGGAGCGACTCTCCGAAACCAGTAGGAAACGCGCGCGCTCGACTGAAAAACTGGCGTCGTATGCTGCGAAAAAAGAAAAAACGAACGTGACGTCACAAACCGGATACGACGGAGAGGAACAGACGTACCGGATGTGACGACCGGGAAGCGCGTACTCGTAGTCTCCCTCCTCTTCTTTTCTCCCTCCAAGGGAGTCGAAGCGGTCGAAGGCTGGGAAGTTGCAACGCTGGCAACGCTGTGTGCGAGGGGCGCTTCGGGTGGCTCTGTTTCTGCTCGGCGTCGCGACTCGCAAACCTGCCAAAGCACGCCTCGGCCGCTTCGGCTTACAGCCGGAAGGCATCTACGCTTTGCCTACGCTAAGCACCTGCGGCGGCGTCGTCCCGGATTCCCACAGCCTGCCGTCGGAGTGATCGTTGTGTTTGTAGTAGCGAGTGCATTCTTTCGACGGTCGTCGGGGATCGTCCGTTGTGCTGTGAAGTACCCGTGCCGCCGGCAACACATCGTCCTCGGCTGGTGCGGAGGGTAAGATTCGGCAGTGAAGGAGGAGTTCTCGCCGCGCCGAGAGCCAAGCTTATTCAAGAAAGAGGAATAGTTTGTGTCGTCTGCTACCACTCGTGGATCGTCCGCTACGACCAGCGAGAGTTGCGTCGTCTGCTACCGACGCCGCACGGAGTTTTGGATTCGTAACTTCTCGGACTTCACAAGCGTTAGCACCGACAAACAGAGGCATAGATCTCCAGGATTCGACGTGAAATCGGTGAGCTGCTTAATACCTCCATCTATTTCTCTCCTCAGACAATGTTTCTGTGCCAAAACTCTTGCATATGCGCTTGACATGCAGTTGACCCCATCAAGGTGCCTAGCGCGTCAGGTTACTTGGCATAAGACCAATGATGTCACATAAGCGACGACCTACGCCAGTAACGACGGCTCACCTCAAAGCTTTATGATAGATGTGACCCGCGACCCCCCCCCCCCCCCCCCCCTCCCCCCCCCGGGGTTTGATGGTTGAAGCAAATAATAACATAAACAAGGAAACAAACAGACAGAGATATTAACCTGAACCATTGTTCTAGAAAGGAACAGCCCACCTTGCATAATGGCCTTGTCAAAGGACCTTTAGGTATTTCAATAAATAAAGAAATATTGAGGGCACCGAGTTGGTTGAATGCTCTGTGTAGTTGTTTTTCTCACCTCAGTGAAGACTTGATTTGTGGTCTCGCATTCGCTTCCAGATAATTTACGTTTGTATGTTTTCTGCGCGTTATCTCGGTGCTCGAGATTTTGACGCGCTGTGACTTCTGTCAGGTGAAAAAACGAAACTGGGCATTTCGACGAGATATACATAGAGATAGCGCGTGTGCGCTTGCCGCCTGCTTCAGTCTACTATTTTAGATCGTGCGACTCGCCGTGCATCGCCTGCCATGCGTTACGTCAGTTGCGTCGTTTCCCTCGCACCGATGCGTCCCTTGCGATGACTCATGCCGACGGTGATCGCTCGTTCGAACGCGACCGTTTTCTGATCACGCAAGCGGTGATGCAAAAGGACGGATTTAGCGTTGGACAGCGCTTATCAATCGTGGACCGGAAACCATCTTTTCTTCGTTCTTTCAGCCTTCACCGTACGGGGAAGTTCGACCTTCACTTCTAGGAAGCATGGGCAGTTTCTCAAAGAAGCGTCGATCTCTTATTATCTCCCACGGTTCGATTCTTCACCGATATTGGTATTACTTAAATTGTCATTCGACAATTTAAGTAATACCAGTAGTACATTGGCGCGAAGCAATTGAAATCACTATCACTGATCTCACTATATCGTTCACCCTTAAGCTGGGACTAGAAGGCTACGCCTTCAGCGCGAGCTCGCTGGCTTCCGCAGTGCTTTGGTTGCGCGTGCCTGCGCGTTCACACTTGCGTTAACAAGGGCAGAAAGTTCGCTCTGAAGGCGGAAATTCTATAGTTTTAGCTTAAGGTTTAACGGAATATATAACCTGCAGGTCTCACGAGAGAAATTTTAAACGTGGTCGTCTTTGAAGTCTTTGAAGTAATCCACTTGGGTGTCAAAGTGTAATCCGCTGAATAAATAGTTAAATTTTCTGTCCATCCAGTCAATCGTGTTTTCAAATATACATAGTAAGAAAACACACACACACACACACACACACACACACACACACACACACACACACACACACACATATATATATATATATATATATATATATATATATATATATATATTAGAAGTGCAGGATTAGTTGTTAGTTTTACTATATTGACTTTTTTTCGTTAATCAAACCTGAGTCGAAAAAAAAAAGCTAGGCGGAGAAAATATTTAGTCACTGAAGAACTGCAAACGACGACTTGACAAATAACGAGTTAAAATTGCTCCCAAGAAACTCATCCTTCTTGGAATCAAAGTGAAATGAGCTTGCTAAGTTCAGCAGTAGACGATCTGCAGAATGAGTTATTGTTTGCTTTTTTTGCTCACAGATATTAAATTTTTACTGACTGTCTTTCGTGGCTCATTTACGTTTCTGAAAGGACCATAAAAGGCAGCCACATTGCCACCATGTGAAACAGGTCATTATAGATTTTTTATTGTCTTGAAAATACAAATTGAAAGTAGCCTCGCTAAGGCTACTTCCAATGGCAACAAATGATAATCACCGTTTACTAATAATTTAATATACACGTCAAATCACAAACAAACGAAGTGCGTATATTCGGTCGATATGTAATACGTGTGCCATATTTTAGTCTATTTCTTCCCGCCAAGTTCCAACAATGTCGCTCCCTTGAGATGGACCAACCGCCCACACCAACATCCTCCATTCTTGCGGACCCCATATAGTCAGTGTCACCGAGGTCCGTGTATTCATAATGGATAGACCTGGATTATAGGAAACACGGAAAGCCTGACGTGCGCATGCGAGCCGCCGTACGTTCTTTGTTGCTGCCGATTGGCGGCCCTCCACGTTTCGTCATCTCACAATAGGGGCATGCCTGAACGGAAAGACAGACAGGCTGGCAGGGTTGCAAAGTGGAGAGAAGGCTGTGGAGACACACACACGCACGCGCACTCTATAGAGCCTAACACAAACGCACTTGTGTAGAGCTCTACGCAACCTCGGCCGCTCGGGTATATAAAGGATTCCTGCGCTCCTCTGATGGCGTACATATAACCAGGTCTATGCGGGAGACCTGTTTGCCTAGTGACAGCGTGGAGGGCAACTGAGCGGAAAATAACCCGACGCCGGCATTGAGAGACTTGTTCGCACCAGGCCCGTCACAACAAGAGGCAGCGTCAGTAGCGACAGAGCCTGGAAATGTGATCTGATGCATACGATGCCTTTTCCTCCTATGTTAAGCAGTTTATAGTATGCTTATAAGTATATATGTATATATATGAAGGTATATATGTATATACCTTCATATCCTGGGATACGAAAAAAAAAAAAAAATTCAACCTTTAAAAAGCAATAATAAAAAATAACTTTAATGTGCGTCTTATGATGTTCTTATCCTTTGTAGGAGGAACGTATTCGTAACTTCCCGTTTATAGCGGGATATTACTATGCCTTGGAAGTTAGATAACAACTTCTGTCTCAAGAAGGACGTTATGGCTCGTGCAGAGCGACTGTTAACTTGGGGGTCTTTAAGGGCCATCACGCATTAGTGATCACACGAATGCACGCCGGCAAAACTCCCGTTCTCATAGAAAGTGGCATGGATGGACATTGGACTAAAACGCTCGAAAGACAATTTTCCGAGGATTCATTCAGATTCGTTTATAAAATCGCGGGGACCTGTTTACTGGCGAAAAATCTGGTAAATTTACTTCACGGTGCTCACATCTGTTCTGAATGTAATTTGTCTTGCACTAATTTTCTGCAGTAGTAGAACTCCTATCTCTCTGACTTTAAAAAAAGAAATGCATTCTCTAATCCATTTCAACCCGCCCTGTCACTATAGCGAGCAACCGCTTATATATTGCTCGAACCTTTTTTAACACTTCTCGAAATTATAGGCTTTTTTTACGAGAAGTAATACACCATGCCAGTCACGTTTACTGTTTATGCGGTTGTTTTCTAAATATTCACTGCGCGGCACAATCAGCGCGAAAATCAAAGACGCCCAAAGGATTACTTTCAATTCTCTTACAAACGCTCGTATCAAATCACTCGCTTTCACTAATGACCTCGATACTGTTGCCGCATTAAGTATGGCTCCACAACCTGTATTTTAGACGATTATGTTTATAGTAGTGAGCTTGAACACGTTCAATGATTTAACCCAGTCGCTGCACGTTTCTACGATTAATCTTACAAATTAGAAGTATGAAACACAAACGGGTCAGGAACAAACAGATTTGGTATTCTATATTTATAGTTTTGTAACGAATGCACCAACATACTCGACACACATAATGAGTTAATTGTTACCTACAGTGCTCACGTAAATCGGAAATTTGGCTCTCGCGCGCGGCTAGGGGTGGGAACGCAGATTATAGAGACAAATGAATGACGCACGTGTCATCCTGGGTTCTTTTGAACATGTCTAATATACTCCTTGGTAGCACCTCGATTATCCTTGATGGGTTGGTTGTGCCGAACGAAAGCTTTTGTTGCTCCTTCGTTCCAAAGGAACCTTTCGATTGCGCTACGCGTGGACGCTGCAAACAAAGTGGATGCATGCAGCTGTAGCTGTAATGTGTTTTGATGTGTCCTATCACGTGCATATGTTATATCGTGAGCACTTATATTTATTAAGCATGCCACCCCTCTAGAATATTAATATACGTTCGGGAAAAAACAAACCAAATTTTCTTCGGGTGGCGTTCAGTACAGAGGCTTGTTCTTGCATTCAACCATTTTGTTAAATGCTCACGAAAGAACGTGAAGTCGATATATTTCGAGGAAACGAACACTTAGGTTTACTAAACTGATCTAAAGACGAATGAATAAACCTACAAAAACATAATATTTTTTTTAACTTTTAATTAACAATGTTTGGTCCACGGAACCACGAAACCGCGCTGCAGTTATTGACGTTTGAAGCGAGCAAAATTGGAAGCTGTACAATTTAGGATGTCCTCTGAGTCCACCACGTTCGTTTTAGTTCTTACTCCACTAACATCTCAAGGTTAATATTAATATGCTTGACTTTCAAGGAATTCGCTCGCGTTTTATTCTGCAATGTTAAAAATATTCATGACAAACATTGCGTTTTGTTTAAGTTTCGGAATTTCCAACATACCAAGGGACACAACACGAGCGAGGATTTATGTCACAGGTAATTTCCGGTTTGCATTAGCTGAGAAGCAGGCCGATTCAAGTCACCGGTTTGCCTAATCGTTCTTTCGCCTTTGTGTTCTCGAGACGAGGCTGAACTCATTACCGACTTTCGGCTTCCTTCTGCATTGCAGCTCCGAGCTGCTTTCAAAACATCATCTCTGACGCGGCGTTTGCAAAAACAATCTTTACGTTTCGCTTACATTCTTGTATTTTTATTTTCCGAAGCAAGCGACATCTGTGCAAGCTCGGGGGGCGCTTGTTTCGAAAAGAAAAACACACTTTATAATGACTCTCCGTTCTTACAAAGAGAATGTGTGTAACGTTGCGCGTGCCGGCATGGCGTCAACAAATCTGTTTTTGTCTTCTTTCGTTTTCTCGCTTCTTTAATTGAATTCAACGAAATGATTTTTAAAATTCCAGGGAAAACACGTGGTCAGCATCGCGCTTCACCGTTGCTTCACCGTGTTCGTCGTCATCCCCCGACCCTCTGGGAACGTGGCCAGAGATGTATACGCTAGTGTGTCTTACGAAAACCTCCACGGTACAATTACGTATTACAGTATCGTGCTGGCTTTCATATTCTTGCTGTATGTTACGAACGACTGTGTTCTTATTTTTGCTTCTGTTGTTACCATGGGAACCATATCACTGGCATCTTAATCAGTATTTTTTTTTGCTACGTTGCAGAAGAGGACACTCGTGGGACATAGTCGGTTCCCTTCTGCCTTCTGTCGCAAATTGCACCGCCTGTTTTCAGACGATAGACAACAATAGCGACGGTCGGCTTACGAGACAAGCGGGCGAATATTCTCCCCTTTGTCTTTCAACTATTAAGCCGCGGTAACACTGCTAATATAATATACAAAAGACATTCCGCAGACACTGTCTGAGTTTTCTTTCTTGTATGACGTTGGTCGTACAAAAACTCTCTGCAGAAACGTTCTAAGCATACATATGCATGCAGCCAGCGGTACTCAGTAATCAAATTACTCGTAATCGATTATGTTTTGAGTAATTTAGTAGCATTTTGAATACATTTATTACGAAGTGATCGTAAGAGTAATCTGGTTACTTTCGGAGGTACTAAAATTACTCGTAACCGTGCTATTGCTTTTCCTCCCCTTCCTAATGGCGCGCTTTTGTTTCCACAAGTTTCCTATACTAAGGAGTCGTTGGAACAAGTCTCCCGCCAAAGAGGTTGGTTTACACGATAAGTAGTTAATAGTACAGTTATTATAATTCAATAATGGACGTGAAAGACCCGTTTTCAAACTGGCCGAAAAATCTGTCGTTTTGAAAATCGGAGTAATCGGATTTGGAACCAAATCGAGAACTTTTTCTGGGCTTTTCTGGAGTCGCATCATTCCGGAAGCTCTTTCCTTAGCCCATTGGTACGACCCACCTCCACGGTACAACATCTGTGGAGGTGGACTCACCGTCCACTCAGTGTATACCACGGCTTTTGGTGAAACAACTGTTCTTGGGAGATTTCAAGACCGGACTACTCGAGAGATCTTCGAGGCTTTTCAAATTCAAAAACTAGGACAGCAATGCGTCAGCCAACCGTCCCTGTCGCTGAGTGCTAAGGAGGTGTATTTTTTGGCCAACGCCTATGCGCAGTAACTTTGGCCGGCCAAGGATGAAAGTACCGTTTTGTAATTTTTTAATTTATTTCTTTTTTACCTTTTCTTCATTTCTTTCTCTTTTTTTCTCTCAAATCTATAGATCTAGTCTGTACATATTTTCTTCCTTTTCTTCTTCGTTTTCTTTGTATCTTTTATCTTGTATTCGCTTCACGTGGGGTTCAATTTTCGTGGCTTCTTTTTCCTTCTTTTCACTTCTTTCTAAATAAATCAGTTGGGAGTCAGCGCTCTTTCGTTCTACTGTCCTTTTCTCTTCCGCCGACGTTTTGTGCGCTGTTTAATATTAGTATACCACGGTAGAGCACGGAGTCGGGGACTGTTCATACCGACAGCCCTTGACCGTTAGGTGAAATCATCGCGGGCTGTCGTCGGAGCCAGACCTCATTCCAACTCGGGATTCACGGCGCGCCCTGTTTTAATGTTATCTCTGGCCGCGGAGGTGCCGCCGCGGGAATTGGCACGTCGACAAGTCGGCTCTGTGACGTAGTCGGGTCTGACGCGCGGCGCCCAACCGCGACGTCACGAAGGGGTCGGTGGCGTCAGTTTCGGTGAATAATGGTCGCGCCTATAGACCTTTGCAAGAAAAGCTCTCTGGCCGCCGCCGATGGATGGATGGATGGATGGATGAATCCCGCTGAGCCCTTTGGATCGGGCGGTAGCTTACGCCACCTAGCCATTTTGTTTTACCATTTAAGCGCCATTTTGCGACTCGAGCGACCCCTATCAGCCAAAAATTTCTGCCTCCTGCCTGAGCTGTGGAAACCCGGTCAGCGCGACTCCTCACCTGCATTATGCATTCGAAGTTCGCCGGCTTTTCTTGAAAGTTTTTACTTATTTGCTGTTCAGAATGCTTGCGTGTTTTGTGTTATCTTCCACTTCGAGAACCAAGGAATACCAGGGCTCGTAGCCTGCTCGACCTTCGCAGGAAAAGAACGAAGAGAGCGAACGTCAAGAAGCCCGTGACGTGGGCCATTCGACATTCTTTGAGGATTACTTCCGCTGAGATAATCTTTGAAAAGCCTTCCAGGCTATGTTCCCGGTCTTGGCGAGAAGTAGCTGATAGGGTCCGGGGTATGGGGACTGAATGGACACGTTCGTTCATTTGCTTTAGTGCTGTGTAAAAAAGCATCACTCTTCAAAACGTACCCAAAGACAAGCCGGATTCCGTCCGATCATCGTGAAGTGACTATCGTCGACACTGTATATTGGATATAGTGTGTTATTTGAGACCTTTCTCAAATCTTGTTCGGATAACGCGGCTCCGTGGGGTACGTACAATGTATGTTGTTCGATTGATGGGACTCGTTGAATTTCATGTTGTGAGTGGGGTTCACCCATGCAGTTCGGCTATCCTGCGGTGGGGTCAAATATTTTGGGCAGTTAAGACATTTGTAGATTGACATGGCTGAGTGTATGGTGCCGTTAACGAGATCAACATAAAATAAAACAAACATTCCAGTTGCCTTTGTTCTGTCGCGCACGGACTCGCCAAAAATAGCTTTCATTTGTTTGTTTTGTTCCCCATAATAGTGCAATACATTCTTAAAAACTTCAAAAAATTCTATTCGCCATAGAACACGAAAGAAAAGATAAAACGCAGCGATTTAGCCGCCACCAGCGTCTGGAAGTACGCCTACGCAGGCTGCCACAGCCTACCGACGAGAAAACCCACAGCCCAGCGCAGTCAGGCAACACTGACGTACACTCTCAAAACCAGGGACGCGCGCTGTAAATCGCTTAGTTAGAGACTGCCGCTGGAAAGGTCTATAGGAAGAGCACTCACTCGTTCTTTCTTAGCTTCCGCGTCGCATGAGATCGAGCGAAAGCTCGATATTTTAATCGAATTTGTCCGCTGAATCTAAGATCGGAAAATCGTTGTTGCTGTGTACGATCTTAATCACAGTTAGCGAGAACATGGGAGCGTGTAGCATGAGGCACTATCAAAGCACTTTGCAGTTACGCCCGCCGCGCAACTGCAGCGCATCCGCATCGCTGCAGTTGCAATTGCGCGCCGGGCCGTTAGAGTGCACTGATAGTACCCGATGCCACGCAATCCCGTATTCCCGCTAACTCTGAATGGGGAATTGTAGTAGACCGTTTCCGCAGCCCGCCAAGCATCCGGATAGCGGTCCGTAATCCGCCACAAGACCTTGAACTATGCAGATAATGCTGGCGGCGCGCATGCGCAGCTGCGGCGCTTTCTTCACGGATACCGTAGTGGAGGAGAAAAACGGTCTACTACAATTCCCTATTAAGATAGTGCGGCGAACAGCTGCCGGGTGACTCTGCCTTAGCAGAACGCAACCAACGCGACTGTCTGAATCAGGCATCGAAAAGGCCCGTTCACACAATAAGCACTTTTAGCAAACCGTTACCGCATATCGCACTACCGGAGCGTTTGAAGCATGCTTTTAAGCGCGCACTCTAGCGCGCACCAGGGTGATACCGTGACCGAGGGGTGCGCGCTTAGAAGCATGCCGGTACGTGGAACACGGTAAGGGTTTGCTCAAAGTTCCTTATCGTGTTTGCTTACGTTTTCTTACGTTACGTCGTGAGTCACCGGGACATTCGTGCTACGTATGTCGCTTGCAAAGCTTATTCTTGAATTGGTTGCAACACTTCGTACGAAGCACGTACATACGTGCAAGTTAGTCGCGGTGTACACTAGACGTTAGCTCCCTCAACATAACGCAACGGAAACAAATAACACTGTGTGCACGGTCCTTCAGCCTTTCTCTGGATTTGGCGTATTATTCGCACGTGCTCGGGTGAAAACTAGAGGCTATGAAGTGACGCACGCTCTAACGAGCATCATGGAGAACGATGGCACCTGTAGGCACGCGCACCTTGAGGCTCTGACCGCTGATCAAAGCTGTGTATGCGCCCTGATAAAGTAATTGTTTTGCTTGTATGTTAAGACAGCCTTGAACTTGGTACGCCTCAACGGGTGACCTGTTGAGGCGTACTAAGGGGCAGGGGGGTGGGGTTCGAACCCAGGACGTTTTGCAGCGCAAGCTTTCACTCTACGCTCCGAGCTGAGACGCGTTAGCCCACTCGGCCGCCGATCCCCCCCCCCCCCCCCCCCCCCCCCCCCCCTGGTGTATGCACACTCTTCAGATATAATGCAGAAAGTTGTCCCTGAGTATCACATCCAGCCAGCGCGAGCTGTGAGCTGCGCCAAGCCAGAAAATGCTCGCGCATGAAACGCACAAACAACAATTAACGCGCCCTTAGATGCTTAGCTGAAGCAAAGAAATATTCAAGTAACCGCCCCGGAATGAAGTCTGTCCACCTATCTCCAAATACAGAAACCGAAATGGCCCTCGTTTCAACTCCATGTTGCGACTAGTTATCCGGCTCCCGAAAGCTGCGAGCTGCACGTGGTAAATGCACCAGAACTGATCCCCTACATCCCGATTTTCCCAATGGGGGAAAGTCTCTCTCCCCATATTGGGAGAGAAGACGAGATTGTAAGGAGAGGAGAGGACTGGAGAAAAAAAATAAGGGACCGAGCGCGCGCGCGCGCGAGGCGCCGCAGAGTGACAGCGGCGCCGAAACTCTACCCCGACTCGTTGCCTCGCTTTGTTAGAGCCGCCAGTTTAATTAGAGATTTAATTACTCTGGCCGAGAAGCTTCTCGCTCTGTGACCCGGTCAAGCCTGCTGATTTACGCTCATTCGAACGGTCTGCAAACGCGGTTGGTCGGAGAGCACGCCCTTGACTGCTAATGCATGGCAGCAAGGTTGATGAAGGACAAGACTCTGCAAGCCTCGCCGCCCATTCAATACCCACCGTCAGCCTATTCGGTGATTGCTTGACCGAGATTAGTGCCTATCTGACGACAAGAAAAGTCTCGCATCGATAATGACCAAGCTAAGGCTCATTCACACATTTCCGTTTGAGCGCGCGGTCGATCGCGTTACGACGGTTTGTGGCGGCTCACGACGAGAAAACACACTGGCGTCGTTTATCAGGTCTAGCCCTGGAACATTCCCCAGGTGGATGGAACTTGACTGGATGTTTTGCAGTAGTTTCGAAGTCAAATATACGTACTATTTGCGAGAAAGAGTCGCTTATAATAGGGACTTTTACCAAACCGTTACCGTGTTCCGCGTACCGCACTGTCAGAGCCTTTAAAGCGTGTATTTAAGCGCGCGCCCTGGGTGATACCGTGAACGCGTGGCGTGCGCTTGAAAGCATGCTTCAAAGGCTCCGGTAGTGCGGTACGCAGAACACGGTAACGGTTTACTAAAGGTTCATATTATCGTCAGAACAATTTCAAACCCACAAATAAAAAAAATGATGCGTAAAAAAAAAAGAAAACATAGGAAACATACGCAGATTGGAACTGTTCCAGAACTAGTCGGTAGATCCCGCCAGTGCTTGTCCTCTGGTCGTGAAAAGTCAGAACCGCAAGATTTACGACCCCTATGGTATGAAGATTGGGTGACCCCAGGCAAGAACTACAGCAAAGAAGGAAGATCATGGACTGGCTCTTTTACTACGTCAGGTCAGCGAACCTGGCAAAACACATATAATCTCTCTCTTGGATGTCTCTAGACAAGCTACTGAGGTTTTACTTTTTCCTTTTATTTTTTTAATAAACGTATTCTGCTACTAAATGTCACAAGCGGTTAAAACATCGTAGATCCCACTCAAACGCAAGTAGATGAACTGGCCTTTGGAGATCCGAAAAGGACGAGACACGTCCCCTAGCTTTCTTTTCGTTACTCGTCTGTCACCCGAATGTCAACCACTTTTCCTGATTTCCGCTGCTATTCACAAGGTGACCCTTTGTTAAAAAAGAAGGAAGATAAACTAGACTTCGTGAATTTCACCGGCAAGAAAACACGATCGATTATGGTCTGTTGCACATGACCGAAAGAATTTGTGCAATCGCGTTTTTTGTTGCATATTCCTTGGCGCTTTAACAAACGTCAGGCTTGGGCAGACGCTATCGACCGCTCCTATCGATGAGATGGTGCTTATAATTAAATAAAAGCGAAAGAGAATCAATTGGCGAGTCAATAAAAGACCTGTTGATGAAACGCGGATGAGCAAACTGGAAGCTAAATATAGCGCCTTAACCTTTTTAAGACTGAGATCAACGAAGAAAGGCGAGATTATAGTTTTGTCTTGACTCCGTTCGTCGTCCTTCTCTTGCCCTTGTCTGAGGGTGCAGCGTGAATTAGACTTACAAATCTGCCGCCCGCGCTGTATGCCGCGCCGCGTATTTTGAACACGTAAGTTGTCGGTGGCGGTCGTGGGCGCCACTCTGCATTCTACCATACAGCTTAAAATAAATGTTAGATGACTAGGGTCACTGACAGCTTAATTAAGAAACACGAACTTTGTTTTTTTTTAATTTTTTTTTTATTTTCCTTTGTCAATGAAAGAAACACAGGTCGGGGTGAGTCCCAGGCATCTAATTCTCGCTCCGTGGCCAATCAGACTGTGCTATCGGTCAAATATAAACCGCCCCCCCCTCCCCCCCCCAAAAAAAAAGAAAACTCTCGAAGCAAACAGCAAAACCATGATAAGCCACGCCCTGCGTTTCTTGAAGCTGTCAGTAACTATGCGGAGCGCAAGTTCGTCCGCTTTTTTTGCAGGGGTTGTGGTAACGTCAGAATTCCGAGCTCTGATTGGTTCTGATTGAAGGGTACTAGGTAGCCGTCAAGGCAGCTTGCTTTGACGTCTACCCACTAACCTGTAACGAGAACTTTATGCCGGTAACATTCTCTCTGCGTGCTCATGTTTTTGTTTTTGGGATGCCAGGATGCTTGACCTCGCTGGAAGGCGGTCATACTTCCCCATTGTAAGGTTTCTAGAAAGTTTCAGTAGAGAGACACTATACCGTTTCTGGGCAGGGCGCAGGCATGATACCAAAATACGCCCCATTTACGGAGCACGATGTAAACAGCACTGAAACGATACATTTTGTTTTCTTCTGTTTTCGGGCGCCATAATTACGATCACGAGCTGTATTCACTAGGCCGCTCGTCCAAAAACCGAACACCGAGAGGCTATGCGTTGGCGGCAATCGTTTTACGTTGAACAGACGTTGTGTATATTTTGTGGGAACATGAAATAATGCGAGAAATGAATGAATTCCAGCTTTTTTTGTTGTTAACTTTTTCCTAGGATTGTCGTATTGAAAAGCCTGGTACTCGTTGAGTTGTAATGTTTATATATACTCTTCATTATATATATATATATATATATATATATATATATATATATATAATGAAGAGTATATATAAACAAACTCGTTGAGTTTATATATAAATATATAAACTCAACGAGTACCAGTATATGTTTCAACCAAATTGTTCTGTGTATGTTTATACAGCCGGAAGTTAGTCTGCCTCTGTGGGCGTCTGGTGTCTGAGCTGTAGATGAGCAATTTAGCCAGTGCGGTACAACCGCTAGCCTGGGGTATTTAACGTGCACCACGCAGTAGTGATACACGACCGCACGCCGGTACGATGCTCATCCAGATCGAAACGGGCAGGGGTGGGGCTCGAACCCAGGATCCCTGGGTTCTGCAGCGCGAGCTTTCGCTCCACGCGCGTTGAGCTGGGTGTGCGCTTTAGCCCACTCGGCCACCGATCCTTTTTTTTTTTTATTGCCGGTTTGGACATGTACAATACAAAAGCATCACACTGTTAAATTCACTTCATGAAGATCACTTATGCGCGGTCGTAAAATTTAAAATTCTTTCAAGGTCTCAAGTACGTCTAGAATTGACACCCAATCAGGCGCACAAACCAAAGTGGCGTATACAGATTTTAGTCTGCAGATAGATTCTATGAAATACATGCGTACGGGTCGGGCATCAACGTCGGCATGCCTCACTGCCATTCTACTTCTCCATATGGCATGCAGGCCCAGGAGCATAAGTAGATCGAGAGGGATTTCAACTTGTTTCTCCACAGAGAGAAACATAATGCCGTATGGGGTTAAAGGCAAGTCTTTTTTAATAGTTCGCTGGAGGACGTCCCAGAAAAGGAAAGCGTCCCAGCAGTCGAGAAAAACATTTTCGATAGTTTCAGGCTTTTTTCACAAAAAACAATCAACGGCCCACGGTACGTAAATTGTTTTCCCCTCAAGCCAAGTTTTGACAGGGAGTGTATTGGTGTGTAACTGGAAAAAAAAATGTTTTAATAGAAGGGGCAATGGTCATCTTTTTAACTCTAGATAACACATTACGCTCTGGGCCTGCATGAAACATGGAACGATACAACGGTTCAGGAAAAACACTTTCAATAAGGTCACGAGTTAAGCGCTTGCGTGTCACCGTCGACAAGTATTGAAGAGAAAAACGCACAGACAAAAAACGACACGCTTCAACCACTTCTCGAAGAAAACTGCTGAGTTTCCTCTGCTCGGGTCTACATGAAGAAACAACAAAAAAAGGGATTTCATCTGCAAGTGTCATTTGAATTACCGTCCGAAGAAAAGGGTTGGTTTGTTCTCTAAGAAACATAAAACGGGATACAGTTTGCCTAACGACCACGTGAGATAACGATAGCCCTCCCTTACTAACCGACAAAACAAATTGTCGCGACGCATTCTCTCCCATCCCGATCTCCAGATGAAAACGGCAAAAACACGATGTAATTTCTGAATATTCACTCTAGCACACGCCAGCACTTGAAGCACATACCAAAATTTAGCGATTAGAAAAATATTACAAACGGTAGCTCGCGTAAAAATGGACATATCCCATCCTTTCCATTTGCCAGCTGCCTCGCGCGTTTTCTGCACTACTGATGACCAGTATATGTTCGGTCTCCTATAATGTTGTAGAGGAACGCCCAAGTACTTTGGAGGTGTCGACGTAAAATTTATGTTTTCAAAAACGTCGGGCTTTGTGGCCCATGTTCCATGCCATAAGCCGCTGCACTTTTGACAATTGACAGCTGAGCCCGTAAGCTCGCAGTAGGCCTTCCCTTCACTTACTGCTGCTGTGATGCTATCTTTATCTTTACAAAAAATAGCGACATCATCCGCATAGGACTGGAGTTTGACCCAGGCACGTATCCAGGGGGGGGGGGGGGGGGGGGGGGCCCATGGGGCCCGGCCCCCCCCCCCCCCCGAAATCTTCCATTTTGCTGGGACCTCCTCTCCCCCCTCCCCCTCAGACAGCATTTTGTCATGGGCGGCCCCCCCCCCCCCCCCCCCCCCGAAACAAAATCCTGGCTACGTGCCTGGTTTGACTTCTATATTTTGTAACGAAAACCCACTAATACTCGTATTATTTATTATAGTTCGGCAAAAGGGCTCTAAATAAATACTAAATAACAAAGGAGATAGCGGGCAACCCTGTTTAACTGACGAATCCACAGAAATTCTCGATGTTGCTTTCCCGTTAATTATAATCTGTGTTGTACGTCCCGTATATGCCATTTGTACAAACTTTCTTATGACTTTTCCCACTCGTACATGATCTAAGACTTTATATAGACCGACACGCTGTTTACAAACAAGCCCGCGTTTGCCCACACCAGGTGTGGGCACTGCGCGTGCGCAGAAACCGAATTCGCGTGAAGTGAAGCGTCTGCGCATGCGCAGTGCCGTCGACAGCGCCACCGCAGCTGCGTGACGTCAGTGCCGCGTGCTGGTCTATAGGACGGTATGTTGCACTCGGTCAAACGCTTTCTCCTGATCAATCTGGAGGATGGCCACCTGATCAAGTTGAGCATCGCACAACTCTAATACACTTCTCGCAATGTGCACGTTCGTTAAAATGGATCTACCTCGGATACTACAGGTCTGGTGATTCCCTATACTATGTCGCAAATAACATTCTGTAGTCGTCGGGCGAGAACTTTCATTAATACTTTATAGTCGACGTTTCCTAAAGCAATGGGCCTGTAGTTCTTAACATTTCTTAATTTGTGTGCATCATCCACTTTAGGAATAAGGACAGTATGGGTATTTAGAAAGGAAGGCTGTAACTTTTCTGCCTCATTCGACTCGGTTATTACGTCATGCAGACTCGCAGCAATATCGTGTTTAAATTTTTTGTAAAATGCCGCAGTTAATCCGTCAGGACCCGGAGCTTTCTTTGTTGCCAGTTCTTCAATCGCCTTCTCGATCTCTGCGACGCTTATCGGTTCTTCTAATTTTTCTGTTCTCTTCTTCGCGATGAGGTATTTTTCAAATTGCGCGTCGCTGCCGCGCTTCTGTCGCTGGAAGAGATTACTATAGTATTCAATAAATGCTTTTTCTATAATCTCCGGTTGACTACTTGGTAAGCCTTCGTATTCTATTTCGGCTATGTTTTTTTCCTTTACATGCTTAGCTTCGGCACTTAATACCCTTTTGGTGGGCTGCTCCCCTAGAATGTATTTAGCGGCTCGGGCCCGCACGATGGCTCCTTTATACTTTTCCACCTCTAAGTCCGCAATTTTACTTTTTACTGTCTTAATCTGTTCTGAAAGCATGCCTGGGTTTTCATTTTCGAGTCTGCATAGTCGGTGAAGGTCATCAAGGAGAAACTTTTCTTCGGTTTCTTTCCAGTAAGCAAGCGTGCTAGACCGTTCTATTGCACTATATTTAACTTCGCGCTTAAACCATTCCCACTTTTCGCAGGCACTCGCCCCTACGTGGTGCATTTAACTTAATAAGTTATCTACTGTCTCAGTAAAAACTTCATCCTTAAGAAGGTTATTATTCATTTTCCACTGGTCCCAACGAAACAGTTTTTTTTTTTTTTCTTGAAACCACCAACAATAAAAGAAACGAGTGCATGATCAGAAAAAAATACCGGCAGTACATTATAGTCTTCGTATCCGGTTAAAAGTTCAATGGACCTTTTGGCGAATATGTGCTGCCACCTGTGGGGCGATGGGCGAACCTGAGGCGCACTGGGTTGGAGAGTATTTGTAGAGAAAACAACGTGCACGTTAGGCTTCTTGTGTGCTACCGGTTCGTTTTCTTTTTTTTTTTTTTTTTTTGGGGGGGGGGGGGGGGGGGGGGAGATCGGTGGCCGAGTGGGCTAGCGCACACAAGCTCGGAGCACGTGGAGCGAAAGCTTGCGCTGCAGAACCCAGGGATCCTGGGTTCAATCCCCACCCCTGCCCGTTTCGATCTGGATGAGCATCGTACCGGCGTGCGGTCGTGTATCACTACTGCGTGATGCACGTTAAAGACCCCAGGCTAGCGGTTGTACTGCACTGGCTAAATTGCTCATCTACAGCGAGTGACTCGTCGCAACTTTAAAATGGCTGACCAACGACTCGCTGTACAAATATCCACACAACCCCAATTATTATTTCTTTTTGGGTACACTCGCTGCTTTTAGAAGCATTTTGAGTCGCGATGTCTCGGGATGAGAACATCCCGTTCGCGTTTGACGCGGACCACTGGGTACGTCATCCCCCGGACCGTACGAACCTCACCCAGGGGTGCTATGTTGCGCTTTTTGGACTCCCAGGAGACTTGGAAGAGGGAAGTGACGTCAACGACTAGAGAAACGCAGATTGGATGTTGACAGAAGAAAACAAAATCAACATCCAATCTCCATTTGCTGCGTTGTTGACGTCACTTCCCTCTCCCTAGTCTCCTGGGAGTCCAAAAAGCGCAACATAGCCCCCCAGGACCGCGTATGGAGCTACCTCAAAAAGGACAGTTCGTTCAGGCTTTAGTTCAGGCAAGCGCATCGGGGATGGTCCTTCAAAGAAGAAGGCTTCACAGTTCACCAGCATGATTGCGGTGCATGTCGTAATCTAGAACGGGCGTCGTCAGTACGATGACTCGTGTTCACCTTGTTCGCAACATCAAAACTTGAGTCTCGACTCTCGATGGTCTCCAAGGCGCCCAAAGGCGAGAAATGCAAGATGGCGGATTGTTTGGAACTAGATACTCTCGAACCCAGGCGCATCAAATACTCCGCGCATGCGCACAGCGTTTTTCTACAAAAGGTCCATTGACACGTAAGCTCTATCAAGACGGGCATGACTCGAGGACTGATAATGTGTGTACCATAAACAATCGTTGGTTCTTTGGTACGTCGCGACATCCTGCAAACTGTATTCCGTAATCAACTCGTTTAAAATAATTGCACTACTGTCGCTTTGTCTTGTAATTTTTGATCGGTCCCGTGTGCCACAAACGCAGTTAAAATCACCTAACGAGACAACTTTACGTTGAGAATCTAAATATTGGTCAATGCTCTGAAAAAAACACTTTCCTTTCGTTAATGTCGTTTGGGGCGTATACATTTATGATACGATATTCAACATTAGAAATACTACAGTCGCAAATGACGAGTCGACCAACATTGTCGACTATTACTGATTGGGCTTGTGCGTTCAAAGATTTTCGTAAAAACAACATACAACCCCCGGACATACCATTTGCCCTCGACACGCACACTTCGAAAGAGTGCAAGAAAGAAGCCTGTAAGCATGCGGTCTCTTAGTCACTTCCAACTTTGGTCTCCTGAATTGCGAGGACATCAATACCTTTGTCGATTAGGAGCCTCTTTACCTGATATCGCTTGCGACGTGAGGCAAAGCCTCGAACGTTAAGTGTCGACAATTTCAGGTTTCCGACATAAATAGACGCCCTCGCATGTCAGGGGCTCACCTCGTAGAGAACCACACGAAGTACCGGCTCATAACCGCGTCAGCCGGTCGGCTTGTCCAGTCCTCTGGGTTCGGAAACACAAATTGGTGCGGGTCGAGGCTTTCTCCGCCTCGTGGTCGCAGTCTTTCAAGCCGTCTTCACAGGCAGCTCCTCCGGGTTCGAGTCATAGCCAACCTTAAAGGGATACTGAATCAAGGAATTTAGTGTCCATAATAAGTGGCGCACGTTCTTTCCACGAGGCAGCAGCCGCCGGTGTGCGCGAGCACACGCAACAAAAATGACGTCACAGACCTCCATTCGCGGTTAAGATGACAGTGAAATGTATAGGCTTCGAGCCGAAGGAGAATAAAGACAAGTTTTTCATTTACACAGTGGTGTCTGGTATAAAAAGTAAGTGATTAATTGGTCTAACAAACACGTAGCTTTCACTTGTAGAGATGAAAAGCCTGTCTTTATTTTCCTTTGGCCTGAAGCCCATGCATTTCACTGTCCTCTTAAAGCGCGAATGGAGGCCTTTGACGTCATTTTCGTTGCGTGTGCTCGCGCACACTGGTGGCTGCTGGCTCGTGGAAAGAACGTGCGCCACTTAGTATGGACACTAAATTCTTTGGTTCAGTATCCCTTTAACTGCGTCCGAGTCCGAATCCGAATCGAGTTCCCGTGGTCGTTTCGTGGCCAACGCCACAGTGTCAGCCATATCCACGTCGACGTTTAGCTGCGCGGCCTGCGCCTCAGTAGACGTCGTTGGCTCGACGACTCTCGCCTCTTCCTCCTCCTTCCCCGACGCAGTGTTGCATGCATGGTGTTGTCTGGTCGAGGCTCGTCTCGGCCACGGCAACTGGCGTGGCCTCCGCCATTTTCGGCAACTCTGCAGGCGCTAGTCGGTCGGTGCCATCCTTAGCTCTCTCCTCATTGTCTTTGGCAGCGGTAGCGGCACTCGCGGCGACTTCTTCCGCGTCTGTCTCGTCCATGACGTGCTCGGCGTTTGTCTCGCCGCTTCGGGCCCCTGCGGCCGCTGCATAAGTCCTCACACATTGGTCAGCGTCGTGGCCGAAACGGTGGCACGGCTCACACTTGGGCACACGGCAGTCACGGCGGATGTGGCCGGTCCGCTGGCAGCGCAGGCAGAGCGGCGCCCTGCCCGGTGCTACAACGAGCGCCAGCATTCCGGCGATGCGCAACTGATGCGGCAGGTCGTCCAGTGTAAGCCCAGGCTTGAGCCGAATGACAGCCGTTCGCGTCGTCGACGCGCAGCCCGCAATGCCTTGCACCCGCCACTTCGCGGTGCCCACCTCGATTACAGTGCCGTACGGTGCCAACGCCGCCTTCACCTCGTCATCAGGAACATGGTACAGCATCCAGTGAAGCTTGAGGCGGATGTCACGGTTTCCTGGGTCGATGACGAGGCATCGCCGCCCCTTGACGACGAGGTCGCCGGCGGCAAGGGCCTTCCGCTTTCCCTCGGGTGACTTGAAAGTCACAGCCCAGACGTGGTTCATCTGGGGTGCTATGTTGCGCTTTTTGGACTCCCAGGAGACTTGGAAGAGGGAAGTGACGTCAACGACTAGAGAAACGCAGATTGGATGTTGACAGAAGAAAACAAAATCAACATCCAATCTGCATTTGCTGCGTTGTTGACGTCACTTCCCTCTCCATAGTCTCCTGGGAGTCCAAAAAGCGCAACATAGCCCCCTGGTATGCCCCCAAAGCGGTGACTTCGGGAAGCATAGGCCTCCTGCGCTGAAGCTTTGAACAACTGTAGCGCCCTCATTTTGGGCAGTACAAGCTCACTTGATTGAGCCTCGCACTACTTATGGCACGTTGGTTGAGCTTTTTTAATTCTGTCTGGTCCTGAAGAACGAAAAAACACTTTTGGACGCCAGAAATCTGGGTGGTGACGTCAAAACATCTGTGAAGCGACGCTTTAACTTTTCTTTTTCTTTGTCATGTCTACTTTGGAACGCGCAGAACGGCTGTTCTTGGCTCACGCGCTTAGCGTCTTAGCTTTGACGGCGTTCGAATTTTTGTTGTTTCTTTGTATTTTTATTTACAGAAAAAAACCTGAAGCGCCGAAAACTTCGGCATTATTGCAGGTACAGCCCATGGATAAATACGCTCGGCACCAGAGCTGGCACGCTTTTGCATGCGTGACAGTGTGAGACGCTAAAGTTTGTACTACCCAAAACAAGGCCTAACAACTCTCTTTTCGCAGCACCCCCTGGGGAACGCAGGAGGCCTATTTCCAGACGCTGCAGGGTGTCCCGGAAGTCCTCGACTCGGTACGGGCGGCCACGAACGTCAGCATGCAAAAACACGGTGTTTAACACCGCAGAACCAGTCGGCAGGGGTGGCAGTATAGTCGGGTAGTCAGTAGACGCTGCGTCTTCCCTGGCACCGCGGCCCAGCCGGGCCGCAAAAACCGCTCCGCTGGAGCTCATGATTCCACGTCCGCACGCGCTGGTGTTCGAAATTGGAATGTCGGCCACCGATCCCCCCATATATGTTGGAACGTTTAAGGGGGCACTGACACATCAAAATCATATTTTTTTTTATCCGAAACGATTGAAAACGATGCCGGGACATTACCCTCAAAATTCAAAACTTGAAAATTCAGTATTTGTGAATTAAAAAAACAATTTCCAAATGCCGAATTTGAAGTTCCCGCGCGATCCGCGCCAGTGCAGTGAGTCAAATTTTGCGGTCTCCTGCGACTCGACTTTCTTTCGGACCTCCGCTCCACGCTATGAAGCAAAGCGCCGTTGCTACGGCGACCCCAAGCGAGGAGGAGGTGAGCCTGCGGGATAGAAGGGCGCCGGCGCGGGAAAAAACCGGTTTCTTCCCCGACTCGCCGACGAGCGCCGTCAAGTTTTCCGAGGGAGGGTACAAATCTAGGAACCAACATCACACCGAACTCTGATTTTTGGTATTTCAAAAAGAGGGGCCGTAGTGCGTTCACAATTGCGTTAAAAAACATGTTTTACGATTGCCGTTATTAAATGTTATAGAAATGTCACCTACAAAGCTTTTAAATTTCCTGATTTTTGACGTCACCGATCAAAAGAAGCGAGGAGGTGAGCGGCGGGAAATATAAACGCCAAACATAAAAAGGCGCGCGCGCGCGCGGGGAAATTTTTTTTCGCGATGCGGTTTTTTTTTTTTGCGTGTCTATGACTACAACCAGAGCCGTTTATTGAGAGAGTTTGGCCATACATTGGTTTGAATAGGCGAGCATCTCGGGGCCAACCACAGGCCGCGAAACAGCCCCTAGCGGTGGTCGTGTGCTCTAAATTTGTGACACGACTATACTTCGTTTCACCTTATGTGCGAGCGAAGGCAAAACTGGAAGCGCGAGCACGGAAGCTCCGTGCGTTCAGGCTTTGCTCGAGCGCACGAGCTGGGGAGAAATGCAAAAAGCGCTGGTCTCGCGCTTCTAGCTTTGGCTTCGCTCGCAGATAAAAGTGAAACGAAGTATAATTTGAGCCGAGCCGAGCGGAACTCCGCGTCTCAAAACGCTCGCACACCCCACCCTTTGCACTGCTTTCTTTCAGCCAGTCTCAGGACGCTGTTCTAGCAGTGCAGACAAAGGCATGGGCACGAGCGCGTGGCTTTGGAAAGTGCCTCCTATGCACGAGGTCTCGTACAAACAAAAGCGTTTCGCTGAGCTAGGCTCACGCGCCTGTGCCTTTGTCTTCACTGCAGACATTTGTGAGATGGAGTAGAGGTCTCCTGATTGGTCGACGCTGTGTCACAAATTTAGTTTACGCTCTAAGCGTGGGGGGAATATTAGGCGCTGGCGGCGGCCTTTGCTCCGCCTATTGTCCAAACTCTCCTAATATACGGCTCTGACTACAACTTGCATCGTTTTAGACAATAAAAAAAATACGACCTTTGGGTTGTCAGTGCCCCTTTAATTCGTGGTAAGCAATCTCCCTGACACGAGGAGATTGAAGACGACGAAGTGAGAAAGAGAGTTTGAGAGCTCGTGCGTCGAATCAACATAGAAACGACACGCCAGATCGCATCGCTTGCAGCTTGTAGATAGTGTAAATAAACGTTTGCTTGAACGTAACCATCGACGACTACCAGATATATATATATATATATATATATATATATATATATATATATATATATATATATATATATATATATATATATATATATATATATATATATATATATATATATATATATATATTTGTGTTCTCAAGGGTGCCACTTTTTCTGGCGTTCACAAAGTTGAATTCATGATAATGTTAATTTTTTTTTTTGTGATGTGCGAAACAGATAGTGGGTTTCTCCTCAACTATAGTAAAACTGTATATTGTAGCCTCTGTGTTTGACGCGAGATCTTTATCTGTTTCACTGGGTCTTGTTTAAAACCCCTTCCACGCGGCAAAATGTAAGGTCATTTTCATCATTTTACATAAAGTGATCGGCGAGTCAGATCGCGATCCTAACTATGGCGTCGGGCGTGCTCCGCGCTGCTCCAAGAGTGGCGCGCACTGATCGGCCGATCAGATAATGTTATTCAATGGAACTGACATAACATTTTCTTGTTTGGCGCGTTTATAAACAAAGAATACATATTAAATCGTGAATAGAAATTTAAAAAGAAATCTATTTATAAACGAGTTCGCCGTTTAGAACCTGCAACGTTCTTCTCTTTTTTCTTTTCTTTTTCTTTTTTAAGCGAACGTTTGCATTTGGAGCCGTCGTTTTTTACTCTACATATAGACAAAAGAACGTAAACGATTTCCTCACGTATTCAATTAATAGGAGACTTTTCAATCGCCACCGTTCTGAAATAAGCGAATAACTGGAATCTGTGTTTAATTTTCGCTGCCGAGCAAAGTTGCCTCCCACCGTGATCTAAAGTCGCACTGGGATTTTGTCGGGGCCCGTGTCGCAAGGCCGCTCCTGATTATTCGCGGTTTTGCAACGTCATTTCTTTCCCCTCACTTTGATATGGCTTTTTGTGAACAGACTGTCGACATATGTTTTCTCGCTTTAAAATGACGTTCTGTAAACGCTGTCGACGATTGTAAATACATCGCACCCGATGCAAAAAAGAATAACAGCCTAATGCTATTGTTCTTAATTTAAAGTTCGACTAAACTATATATATACTGTTAAGCCGGGTGTGCAGTGGTTTCGATGTCCCCTGACCACCGTGCCCCTGACGAGTGTTTAAAGCTGGGCTAGTCTTCACATAAAATAATAACCCGAGTGAGCAAGCGCGTATATATATTTACGCGCTCTTACGCGCATACAAAAAAACGTATATTAATCTATGCAGTTAAGAACCCTACCTTATATATCGTCGCACTGGCGAAATTTCTCATACACTAAGCTTAAACCACTATCGCCATACCTCCAAGGGAGACCTTTCTTTTGCAGTATATAAATTACAGCTTATACAAGAAAATTACAGCAATATGCAGCTTCACATTTGCTTTGCGTTGCTTCACTGTCCGCCATAACTGTGTGTCCGTTCGACCACTCAAGGCCGGTTCAGACACTTGCGTTTGAGTGCGTTTGACTGCGTTGCGTCGAGAACCGAAAGCGAGTCACCGGCACATCTGTGCTTCGTATGAAGCGTGGAATCCAATTCAAGGAATCATCTTGGCACGCGATATAAGCCGCAGGAACGTCGTGGTTTCTTGCTGCCGCAACGCAGTCAAACGCAGTCAAACGCAACTGTCTGAACCAGGCTTCATACGTTCATCGTTTGCCGCATAATCACGCTACCGCTCATACCCACGTTGTGCCCTATGCCTGCAAGCACGTGCGCATGAAGAGAACTTTGACGAGCTTGCTATCCACTTTTTTTCTTTTCTTCAAGGTCTTGGTTTTGGAGGTTCTGGAACGAGAACACATGTTCGTGTTCCATGAACTCCCGAGCGACCATGACAGGCTTTTAAGCTAGACTTGTGCCAGCGCTCGTAGGGAGCACGCTCTTTCTCTGCCCAAACAGCTCGAGGCTCGAACCGCCAAGGTCTGAAAAAAAAAAAAAAAGAATCATTGCACGTGCGTGCACACGCGAGGCATGGAATTGACGAATCTACAGAGAAAGGCCCCATGTAGGCTGGATCGCGGACCGCGGCCTCGGCAGCTAAAGCGTGTTTCACATGCAGCGGTTTTGGCCCTACAGCGGCGCGATTTCTGCCGTCGCGGCGCTCTGGCCAGCACCAGCGGTTGAGCGGCACGAGCCCCGCGTCGGCAGAAATCGCGTCGCTCTAGGGCGAAAATCGCTGCATGTGAACCAGGCTTAAAGGGCCCATGAAACGATTTTAACATCGAGGGAACGTGCACCTTATTACCCGTCCTTTGTTTACTTTAGCACAAGGACCATAAAACACGACCACTTCTCTCGAAATGTCGCGAATGCGCTACGTAACCGCAAAAACAAAAAGGAACTATTTCTTGACTTGACTTCACGCACGGAGGCCATCGGAACTAACTTTGTGACGTCACGGCGGGTGCGGTTATTGAGATCGCTTTTGAACAAGTATATTCTCAGTTTAATGGTAACGTTTAGAAATGATTTCGTTCCAACATAAACAAATGAATGGAAAGTTTTATATTCTCGTTCAGTACACGAAGTTTTCGCAGCGCCATCTATCCGGAGTAAGTCAAAGCATCCCGTCCCCGCTGCTCCGCTGCCTAGCAACGTTGGCTGGCTGCTACCGGACGAGCGGTGTGATCAACGCGATATAAAAACCACGTTTCGGCAGCTGCGTGCTTCGTTTTCTTTCTATACTTCGTCTCACCTAAGCATGGACTATTGTTAGCCGCGCATGCTAAAAGCGCGAGCTATAGTTGCTTCGGATGAAGCCTTGGCGGCTGCACGGGCGTTCGTGCAGCGAGTGCTCCAGTCAAGGCAGTCAAGGCTGGCCGCTCGCGCTTGCACAGCCTTCGCAGTTAGTCCATGCTAAGGTGAGACGAGGTATAGTGCGCCTGGTTCGCCTGCCTGCAACTATAGACCTTTCCAATGTTTACAAAATCACAGTCCAGCGTGCGATCTTCACAGCCCAGCACGTGCGTGTTCGTCGCTTCGGAAAGCGAGCAAAGCACGCGCCATACGCACAAACACTAAAAATGGCACCGGCCACACGCTCCTTTTTGGAAAGGTCTATACTCCGTTTCACCTTATGTTGTATCGCAGCGAAGGCTAGAAGCGCGAGCTCATAGCGTTGGCAGCTCCCTTGGTGCACGAGAGCTTGTACCGCCGAGGTGTGCCATAGAGCAAGGAGCTCGCGCTTGTAGCCTTTCCTGCGGTGCAACACAAGGTGAAGCGACTGCTGAGCGCGTGCAGATGGCGAGCTTCCAGGGTTCTTTTGCAAGGTGCATTCCACACCGTCAAAATGGCCGGTCTTAGCAGCCTATTAATGGGGAGAGTCTGCTCTCGCTGTAGCAACGTCCACAGTGCTAAGGAGAGGACAAGACCGGAAGCCGCGTACCCCGCGGCGCGTCATGCGCACGTGACCCGGGAAACATTGTATGAGCTGAGGGGCATCCCCAAACGCCACCTTATTTGGCCGGAAGTCCGAAAATCGTTTCATGGGTCCTTTAAGGCCGAGTGTCGCCACCGGCGGCCATTGATTGACACCAGCCAATGCATGGGACTCTATGGGAAGAACGAGAAAAAGTGACGTTTTCCCCTGTTTCTAAGCTGTTGTCGGCACTGAAACTTTTTGGATGCTTTTCGATAAGCCCGTCAAATAGCTTGCGTACAAACATTAAAACTGACAGTCCTCGTAGTTCTTATAAATAAATATTTTGTGGTCGAGAGTGACTCCGTTGTAGTGCAGCTCAATGAGGCGAGAGTTACTTAGAGTTACCGCGGAGTCGGTGGCGGTTTCGTTGAGTTGGGTTTAGCAGACGAGAAGCTCGAAGGCTTTGCTACGCGGAATTCGCTCACTCCCGGAAAGCCGCTGTCGAGATGGAACTTCTTTGTCATTCGTCAACTTCTGGGCTTCCCTAAGGACGGTCTTATTGACGGCAAGTTCCTTTGTTTACTGCACTACGAGAGCAAGCTTGCCAGCTCAGCCGTAGGTGCTCCGATACGTTTGATTTTTTATTCGGCGACCGCCCGTTTGACAAATACCGATTCGATCTCCAAACACCCGACATAAGGATCGCAGCGCACCATAAAATACTTGCCTCCGAGCACAGCGTACATGCTTCAATATGCCTACTTTTGTGCGTTTCTCCCGTAGACTTGCGTGTATTGCCTGGTGTCAAGCAATGGCCGCCGGTGGCGACACCGACGGGCTCCCGATCCGCGATCCAGCCTACTAAAATAGAGATCAGTGTGCTGGTCCCATGTATTGCGGCCGCTCAGGGAACGGCGGGGCACATTCGCGAACATCTGTGATCTCGTGGGTGGTCACGATGGGCTCAGCTGACTGCAGTTTTGCTATACGCAAATAATTAAGAAAACATCACTCGCGAGGTCATTACCTGGGTGATTTCAGATAAGATCGACCAAGGGGTGGCTAGTCGACATTTTTAAATCAACTGATGTTTTTATATGTTATTGTATAGTGTCTGGTATGAACGAATCCAAACTTAGTTTTGAGCAGAAAAAATATTTGGGGACAGAAAAAATCGTAAGGCATGATGGAGGGGGCACGTTTGAGAGTGACTAACTAAAACGATAACAGTAGGAGAATTCTAATACTTTTTAGACGCAAATTACGGGTACAGCTTGCTTGTAATATAAAGTAATAATATTTATTTTAAATTTATTTAGTTTTCTAAAAATTGCCAAACATGCCTGCTCGAACGACAAATGGCAAACTGTGGAGGTCTGTACCTCATGAAATAATTTAATCATTATTATATATTTTGCAGATAGTATTCTACTAATATATGGCTATTATTTAAAAAAAATAAATAAGGTATCTGAGTGATACAATAGTTAGGATATATTTAGGCAAACATGGGGAAAAAATCAAACAAAGAAAAATTCCGATGGGAAAAAAAAAAACAAAAAACATCACCTTCGATTTTTTTTTTAAATTTTGGTACCCTGTTATACTCTATTTCGGCATTCATTTATATTAAAAACGTGTTGCATCATTTTATTGATAAAGAAGAAACAACTCCCCAAAGTAGAGTCCTTTTTCAAAGCCTACACTTAGCAGTGTCCTAAGCAAGAAGTGACTCTGAGTTTCAGTTTCATAAAACCAACACACATCTTTTATATATTTTTATTCAGATGAGGCCATTGATAACTATAGAAATCGTCCACACACTAAAATTGAGGAGAAACTACTGTGTCCAAAGGTATCATATTACGGACTAGTGATCCGAGAAAAGATAGCCATCGGCCACTAGGAACTTTGTTTACTTTATTCTCCTGCGACACTACATGCTCTTCTTTCTTCCCCTCTATCTCCATCTCTCTCTCTCTCATATATATCTCTGATTTATATCCAGAACAAAAACATATTCAAGCACTCCCTTTCTGCGTGATAGTGTTTTGTGGCTAGCAAAAATCATTTCCTCGCTAAGCTTACGATAATGGTGCAATAGTTTCCGGAAACCGCAGACGACACTCGTCGCTAGTTCTGGCAAAACGGCCAATACAATCTTCTTTTCGCATTTCCCCGCTCGCTGTCAAGGACAAGGGGGTTCGCTTCAACCAGCAAAATATGGCCGCCGACGCCTGTTTACTGAGCAGTCATGCCTGTCGCCATCTCACTCGCTGGTGTCACGGGCGATAATATCGGGCACAAAGGGGCACACCAACCGACAGCAGAATCCCCAAATACTCGAGCCTTGCGTAAATACAATAGAGTGTAAACGCTGTCGCCATGTTAACGTAATAAGACCCCCCCCCCCGCCCCCCACCCCACCGGGGGGACTGCAGTACGCGACGGCGTACTAACACAACGGCGACGATATCGACATTTGCCTGGCGTATTCGCACCGAAGTAAAGGGTTGTGATGTGCTTAATAGCGGCCAATTGCGGGCTCAGAATTTTCTCATAGTTTTAGTCCAGGGGCATTTCTCCTTACGCTTCCCGATATTGTGTATGATTGCCCGGAAGGATTTTAGGCGCATAGTCAAGATAAGACAATTCTTCGCGGCAAAAGAAAGCAATTTCACAAAAGCTTAAAGGCGGCGGCGACGCGTGTGCGGTGAATGCTTGTAGTTTCGGTGTAGATAGGGTGTGTGTGTCTTCGTTGTTGACACCAGCCGGCGCTAAGGCACTGCAAGCGGTAGCTCAGGACAGCAAGGGCTAATCCGAGTGACCATCAACGTAACCCCACCGCCAACCCCTCGCAAACCGGTCGCCGACATGGCTCAAGCTGTGTCATGAACCACGTGGTAGAAGCTAGGGTGCTTTCATATCAGCGCGTCGATAGGGACGACTGTGCAATTCCGGAAAGTCTTTTTCGAAGGCCGCTGAGAAGAATTTTCTGTCTGGAGACTTTCCTTCTTTCTTCCTTTGACGTGGATCAAGCTTTGCTTACTGCCTCAGTTGTGACCTCTCTTTTCAAATGTACGTTTGCAGTGAGTGAGCTCCTCAGCCTGGGACTTGTCACTTGTGCATCCTCTTCAGTAGTTTCTTCACTTGGCAATTATATGCCATCAGTTTGGGTTTAATTTCTATTATTTATGTGTACGTTATGAAGACGTCCTAAAGCTCCGAACTAGTGCTTTGTGCAGATTACTTTTGCAAACACAAAAATACTATACCAAAGCAGCGGAATTTTCGAAGTGTTGGCGAGTTGGACCTAAACTCGTTGAAGCAAATTCTTCCACCTGACTGTTCCACCAAAGTAAGTGCGACGGACTACATGTGCTACCATTGCTTCATGCACATCACTAAGGAGATCTCGATGCGAAGCTCAGAGCTGTGCTCTGACATGTTTGTGCCAGCTGAGGAAGCAATTGAAGATCTAAATCGCAGCATACTACCTACAGATGTGTCACCGCTAAGACAACCAAGCGTCGTAAGAAGTCGGGACAGGCCTGCCTATGTCAAAAGAAAGCAGACAGAACTGGAGCAGGTTGCTGCCAAGAATGTACGCTCAAGGCTACGTATTGCGTACGACAGAGACGCACCATCGGGGTCGTCCGAACCAACATGCTCCACATGCACTGAGTGGGTGGACAACCTTCGGCAGGCCTTTGAAACCGCCACCTCTTTCCGGGAACGTTGTCAACTGCTTACGCTCCTGCCGCCAACACTGACGAAGAATGAGGTTCAAAAGATGATTCCACAGGCCTCAATGTACTTCATCAGTAAATCCCGAAAACTCAAGGAAAATCATGGTGTGTGGTATGAGCCGGATCCTTACACGAGGTGCAAGGTGAGCCCCGAGTACGTGTCTGCTGCCCTAGAGTACTTCACGAAGGACGAGCTACAATGTTCGCGCCAAAGTCCGAACCAGAAGAACGTCATCTCTGTCATGCTCAACGGAGAGAAAACGTTCGTGCCAAAGCGCTTCATGACACGCTCAATCCGATAGGCCTTCCGTAAATACAAAGACAAGCATCCTGATTCCGGCGTTGGGCTAACGAAATTTTATTCGTTGCGCCCTAGATGGGTCCAATGTATTCCACACCAGGAAGTGTGCGTTTGTGTGCGCTGCGCCAATTATTACCTCCGTATTGCAGCTCTAGAAAACGTTACAGGCTCAACATTCAACACCGGTGAAATGAACTCGGCATTTCTGTGCGACCCAACAACAGGACTGTGCCTTCAAGGAGACTGCGATCACTGCCCAAAAGGCCAGTCTCTTACACTTCAGGAACTCGATATCCCGGAGGATAAAGAGATTGTGCTTGCAACATGGGAGTCCGGCGACCTTGTGAAAAAAAAACATTGGAGCCTGAGACTTTCTTAAAAGTCATCCAAGTGACGGTTGGAAGTTGGGTATTTCACAACCATATCCGGCAAACGCAAGGTAAAGCGATCTACGATGAAAAACAGTGCATGTAACGCGGGAGCATTGTTTTTCATTTTGACTTTGCTGAAAAGTGGACCATCGTGCTTCCTGACGAAGTGCGAGCATACCGCTGGAAAAAAAACAAACAAACAAGTTTCGATATTTACACGTGTAGTGACGACAAGAAAATCTACAAACAGCTTTGCCATCATCAGTAAGGACCTGTGTCACGACGCCGCTCACGCTTGCTTAAATCTAGAAAAAGTGAAGGAGTGGTTTGAAGACAACGTTGCGTTATACTCGTACGTGACGTACGTAAGTGACGGGGCCGCCAGTCATTTCAGGAATCGCTACCAGCTTCACCAGTTTGCAAAGGATGATTGCCCACAAGCCCAGTGGTTATTTTCTGCATCTGGACATGGGAAAAACGCATGTGACGGAGTTGGCGGACTCGCGAAGCACCAGGCCACGCTGAACAACCTGAGAGAACGTTCAATAAGCGCAATTTAGACGGCTAGGACAATGGTGAGCGTTCTATCAAAGAAACATAAACGCGTGTATCTTGTGCATCTGGACGAAAATGAGGTTGTTCGGTATCGTGAACAAAAAAAAAAAAAAAGAAGAGTGGCTGACGGTGCGCGCCTTCCCTGGCTTTCATCAGTCTTGGCACGCGTGGCGGCTCAGCAAGTCATCAACAGAAGGGACCTGTGACGTATATGTAGCACGGACAGTCGGATCTGCTTGGAAGCAACTTTATTAAATTGGTACAGCGAGGAAAACCTTAGCGTAAAATGCCGAATTTGATTTTCCAAGGACTGCTCATTTTGAATGCAGGGACATCTTATTTATCACACTTTTCTTCACGGGGTATTTAACCTACTGTTTTAGTTGGTTCTTACTAATAATTTTTATCTGATCACAATAAGAAAATCACAAAATGTTATCCTCTAGCAGGATAAAATATATCGGCTTGCCACGATTCATTCATACACCGAGAGCATCGAAGCTGCTCCAGTCAGGCACAATGGCATCCCTCACCTGAAATTGTTTGTAATCGGAAATACATAGCCAATCTAAACAATTTTAGTATTATATCTTTATTTTTGTGTGTGGAAGTAAAGTTATTTCTTTTATTTTAAATGTAAAATATACCGGAAGGTAAAACTTCACACTGCATCATCTTTTCTCGAATCATTAGTCTCTAATATGATACCACTTTGTACGCTTATGTAAAATGCTGTATAGAGTTTCTTCTCTCTTTTACTGTGTGACCGATTGCTCTAGTTATCAATGACCTAATCTGAATAAAAATATATAAAATGTTTGTGTAAGTTTCATGAAAATGGAACTCAGAGTCACTTCTTGTATAGGACACTGCTAAGTGTAGGCTTTGAAAAAGGACCCTAATTTGGGGAGTTGTTTCTTCTTTCTCAATAAAATGATGCAACATGTTTTTAATAGAAATGAATGCAGAAATAGAGTATAACAGGGTACCCCAATTAAAAAAAATCGAAGGTGGTGTTTTTTTTTTATTCGCATCGGAATTTCTCTTTGTTAGATGTTTTTTCCCATGTTTGCCTAAATATATCCTAACTATTGTATCACTCAGATACCTTATTTATTTTTTAAATAATAGCCATATATTAATAGAATACTATCTGCAAATTATATAATAATGATTAAATTATTTTATGAGATACAGACCTCCAAAGTTTGCCATTTGTCGTTCGAGCAGGCATGTTTGGCAATTTTTAGAAAAAGTAATAAATTTAAAATAAATATTATTTCTTTATAATACAAGCAAGCTGTACCCATAGTTTGTTGCTAAAAAGTATTAAAATTCTCCTAATTTTATTGTTTTAGTTATTCACTTTCAAACGTGCCCCCTCCATCAGTGTGAGTTATTGCAACTGTCCACCTCTCTCCATGCCTTACGATTTTTCCTGTCTCCAAATTTTTTTTCTGGTCAAAACTAAGTGTGGATTCGTTTATACCAGACACTAGACAATGGCGTATGAAAACATCAGTTGATTTAAATATGTCGACCAGCCACCCTTTGGTCGATCTTATTTGAAATCACCCACCTATTATTTGTTTAGCATTTATTTTGTACTTACTTGTTGGAAAACACCGGCATCGCGCATTGTACAAAAATAAACAAAGTTGACTAACGCTCGAAGAACTTCATGTCGTCACGGCAAAACGAACACGCCCAACCTACCGTCTGGTTTGTTTCTCCGATTTTGTGTCGCTCTCTTTCTCGTCCTTTTTTTCGGAAAAACTGATGTCGGCGCTAAGGATTTCGCCGCGTTCCGCTTCCCGTCCTCACACCCCTGACGCTCTCAGAAACATCCAAGGTGTACAGGAGCCGAGAAGCCGCAATAAGAGATGTTTCGCAACTCTTTCGCAATCGTAGCCTCGGGTGATCGAAATATCTCAGATATTCAAAAGAGAAGGTCTTCCAGCTCCCGAAATATCTCTTGGGGACGAAGAGATGTTTTGCTGCCCCGAATAGCGCCAATGCTCAATAGAAGACAGTAAGAAAAAATGAAAAGATATTTGCGTAAATATTTAGGTTCCACTTTGCTTCCCAAATGCTTTAAATGTACTTTCGCTGTACGAATAAAACCACTTGATGCGTTTATCACAGCGTGTCTCAGCGCCAGACCTGTGTAGCGATTCGATTAGAGTAATTGAATTACCGTGATTTAGTCATTTAGGTAATTGGTGATTGTATTTAACTATTTTAGACTAAACATAGTTGTAGTTACAATGTGAATTACTTTTAGCCTTTATAATGGCAAATCTTGAGTTGGAGTTAAAACGACTTTATTTCTTCGTGCTTTCGTCACTCTGGAGCATGGTTGTATAGAGTCGGTGACGCGCGAAAATACACGGGTATCTATCTGCCTCACATTTATCTCTGCCAACTCTACACTCTAAAAAAAAAAGAAGGGTACCACCTTACACCCTTTTGCCCCATATAATACACCCCAAAACTTCAGTTCGACGTACAGCGAAATTTAATCGAACAGACGGCCCCGAATTTTACGAGGGGCTTGATAGCGGTGCGCTATAAATTTTTAAATAGCTAAAGTACGTATCAAAAGCCGCATAAATAAAACACTGAGTTTTTGCAGTAGGGCAAAAAAAAAAAACGATTATTTTTATTTTTTTATTTGTAGTCAGTAACACATGCATTAGCTATTTTAATAAGTTGTTCCACACAGCTATCAAGCCCCTCGTAAACTTTGGGGCCGTACCTGTTCGACTATAGGATGCTGTACGTCGAATTCATGTTTTGGGGTGTATTATATGGGGCAAAGGGTGTAAGAATACACCCTTTTTTTTCTGAGTGTGCAGGCGGTAGGGAAACACCGACACTGCACCAGGACGCCGACCGTGGACGCACTGCTGAGCGACCGTTGAAGCCATTGCACCCGCAAAGGGTTGCCGGGGGGGGGGGGGGGGGGGGGGCGTAATTATTTATTTTTTGCGTGTACATTGAATATTTTATATTGATTCATGGTGGTCATTGCTAGAATAATTAGGAGTTTGAGTTCGTATTAGATATCTAGCAACGTTCAAACGTGTTTCATTGCAGAAAAATACGTTTCACATCAAAGCTGATAGACGTCCGCTAGCTGACAAAGTAAAGTAATCGCTTTACTTTATCAAAGTCACGCATAATTGTAACGAACGATTCTTTGTGCGCTAGTAATTCTAATTTTCCTAAACTTGCAATTGTAACTAAATTATATCTCCGAAGCCGTTTTCCCAGAGAACACTCAACTCGAGCTTGTATAGCTAGAACCTCAATCAATGTCTCAACACTGAGTCACAATAGCTCCGCGGCCCTTTGACCAAAGCCCCTCAATGTGTTTGCGTGTCTTGCAAGTAGATTCAAGTGCGCCAGTACACGAAGCCCGTGTCTCGAGCGGCCCTTGGAAGCAAATAATAGCGCAGCACTGAAATAAGCGGCCTTTGGAAGCGAATGGCGGCGGAGCATTTGCTGATGTGTCTTGCGCGTTTCCGCAGCAATGGCTGGCGATACTTGTAAAAACCGCCTTTATCAAGGGACTTACTTTTGACCACTCAGTGTCCCCATCGAGAGGCTGTTACCACTTTTGGGCTCTTTCCGAGGTTGCTATGGGTATGCCTGGTGGTAGCGGACGCGGCCCTTCGTCATGTTCTGGTGGTGCTTACGTGACAGTATTGGTATAGTATCTGCGCTCAAGGCGGGTGCAAACCAGGGTTTCAATTCCAGCACGTCGTCATTATTTTGTTACGCCTTCGGCTGCAACAGCAATACAACGTAATCACTGGCTAAAGTTATTTTAGAAAATCATAAAAAAAAGCTTTCTAGTTTGCCGGTAGATAGCACTGGAAAATGTATATTAAATTTACTTTAACTTCTTTTTTTTTCTTTTTTTTGTCGATCCGACAGGATGGAGGTGCACGCAGTGGCGTCACAAGGGGGGACGGGGGGGGGGGGGGGGCGGACCGCCCCGGGTGCAGCGCTCAGGGGGGTGTCGCGGCGGGCCACGTGAGAGCGGGGGGGGGGGGGGGGGGGTCGCGGCGGGCTGCCGCCCCGGGTGCCGCTGACCCTCGTGACGCCACTGGGTGCACGCACACAGTTGCGAAAATTATCCGTCGCACAGATCATGATTTTAGAAGTATCACCATCAAAAGACAACCTTGAAGTTTAAGTTCATACTTGACATAAAAAAAAAAAAAAATGGCTAGGTGGCGCAAGCTGCCACCCGATCTGAAGGGTTGAGCCGTACGCATCAATCCACCCATGACGGGCTGAACCAAGATGGGTTCGTCCATCTCTCGGTGTCGGGCTCGTCGCAGGGCAGCCTGAGTCAGCCTCTTCCGTCGCCGCTGCGGCCACCGACAGCGCGCGACAGCTCGTGTCAAGAAGGGGCTCGAGGAATCGCGCGTATTTGGGCGTGGAACGCTTTCTTCCCGGCTGCACATCGCGAGCGTGGCCCCATTTCCATTCCGAGCTCGTGCCAACCGCGCATGCGTCAGCTCGTGTTTGTTTGCTTGCGTTGCGTGTATATTTGGAACGTGTCGCCGCGTTTCATCGTCATGGCGACGGCCTTCCGGCCTCTACGAGCCGCCTGAAGTTCTCTCTTGTTGTTTTTTTCTTTCATGTCGACGAATTTGTTCGTAGTCACACCAACAACACCATCGTTGCTCTCTTCCACCCTGAAGCTATCCAGCAATATCGAGGGAACCCAGGGGCCCTAAACTCGTCAAACACAAAGTTGGGGCCGAAGTTGACGGAGCTCACCGATTGTACAATCACAACGATGACTTAGCGTTTTTGACGCCAGCGTCCAATCGGCGCGCTCCGCGAACTTTCCGCTCCAACTTTGTGTTTGACGAGAGGGCCCCAGGACGCCATGGTTTGTTGGCGATTTCCGCTGGTCTTATGGTACGCTTCAGTACCCCCCTATCCTGGAGCGGGTGTTTGCCACCGGTGATCTGGATGAACACGGATGACTTCCGCGCGTCGTTTTGGAGCAGCGCCGCCTCCAGATATGCATGCCCCTGATCGCGAGGAAATCGGCAGATTCGCCCGAAAGCCCGCTTGTACCACGCACGGGGCTTCCTGTCTCGCTGAGCATGACGGGACGCACACTGCGCGAATGCTCCGGAATAGTAAAACGTCGCTTCTGCGAGGTGCTGGTTTGTAACACAGTTTAAGGTTTACTACGGGACGGCGTTCACCGTTGTCATTGCTTGCGAAAATCGGCATGAAAAGCGATTGTCTACTGTTCCTCATTTCATCAGATTGCTCTTTCGCTTATTTATCAGAGTGCTAGTATCAATACTAAATAGTATGGCACTATTCCCCTTTTGATACGTGTATTGAAATTTCATTTATTCAAAACTGTTTTCGGCACCATAAAAACTCAGCAGGAGACCGGTTTGAACAGAAAGATTCAACCTGGCTCAATCCACGACTTCAGAAGTTTTGGTATGAAGCTATGCTTCCGGCCGGCGGTCCTGGAGCTCATGTGTGTTAACAACCAAAACCTTCCAAACCGGCGGCTATTTCTGCGAAAAAAAAAAAAAAGAAAAGTGGATTTAGACTCGATGTTTCAGCCGTTCTGTTCGGGTACGTGTCATTTTTAATTAATTTTGCTAGGTCATCACCGACGCATATGAGTTATTCGTTGGACACTTATTATGTAATTATGTATATTAGATGCACCGATTGCGCTATACCTGAGCGCATCGCAAGATCCGTTAATATACTTGGCTCCTTTAGTGTTTTAATGGTTAAAGGGGTCATGACACCAAATCGGGTTGGAATGTTCATGACTTTGCAGAGGCGTACTGGTCCTAGTCTGACCCAAGTATACTCGCACAGACCGCCACTAGTTCAGAAACTTCTTTGTCGCGGTGAAATTGCGAGGATAAAAGGGGTCTATTTCTTTCAGTCTTACCTTCGCAAAGCTTGCTGACGTAATTGTGTAACCGAAGCCACCCGCCTGACGACATTCGTGCGCGGCTCATGGATTGGACACGAGAACTGCGTGAGCACTCGACTTCGGCTCGTAACAATCAATGCCCCGGCGGGCACTCGGGTAGTGGTTCGTGTCCAATTACTGGGGTGATGAGAACGGGCACTCGAGTAGTGGCTCGTGTCCAATTACTGGGGTGATGAGAACAGGTACTCGGGTAGTGGCTCGTGTCCAATTACTGGGGTGATGAGAACGGGCACTCGGGTAGTGGCTCGTGTCCAATTACTGGGGTGATGAGAACAGGCACTCGGGTAGTGGCTCGTGTCCAATTACTGGGGTGATGAGAACAGGCACTCGGGTAGTGGCTCGTGTCCAATTACTGGGGTGATGAGAACGGGCACTTGGGTAGTGGCTCGTGTCCAATTACTGGGGTGATGAGAACAGGCACTCGGGTAGTGGCTCGTGTCCAATTACTGGGGTGATGAAAACAGGCACTCGGGTAGTGGCTCGTGTCCAATTACTGGGGTGATGAGAACAGGCACTCGGGTAGTGGCTCGTGTCCAATTACTGGGGTGATGAGAACAGGCACTCGGGTAGTGGCTCGTGTCCAATTACTGGGGTGATGAGAACAGGCACTCGGGTAGTGGCTCGTGTCCAATTACTGGGGTGATGAGAACAGGCACTCGGGTAGTGGCTCGTGTCCAATTACTGGGGTGATGAGAACAGGCACTCGGGTAGTGGCTCGTGTACAATTACTGGGGTGATGAGAACAGGCACTCGGGTAGTGGCTCGTGTCCAATTACTGGGGTGATGAGAACAGGCACTCGGGTAGTGGCTCGTGTCCAATTACTGGGGTGATGAGAACAGGCACTCGGGTAGTGGCTCGTGTCCAATTACTGGGGTGATGAGAACGGGCACTCGGGTAGTGGCTCGTGTCCAATTACTGGGGTGATGAGAACAGGCACTCGGGTAGTGGCTCGTGTCCAATTACTGGGGTGATGAGAACAGGCACTCGGCAGGCACTCGGGTAGTGGCTCGTGTCCAATTACTGGGGTGATGAGAACAGGCACTCGGGTAGTGGCTCGTGTCCAATCACTGGGGTGATGAGAACAGGCACTCGGGTAGTGGCTCGTGTCCAATTACTGGGGTGATGAGAACAGGCACTCGGGTAGTGGCTCGTGTCCAATTACTGGGGTGATGAGAACAGGCACTCGGGTAGTGGCTCGTGTCCAATTACTGGGGTGATGAGAACAGGCACTCGGGTAGTGGCTCGTGTCCGATTACTGGGGTGATGAGAACAGGCACTCGGGTAGTGGCTCGTGTCCATTTACTGGGGTGATGAGAACGGGCACTCGGGTAGTGGCTCGCGTCCAATTACTGGGGTGATGAGAACGGGCACTCGGGTAGTGGCTCGCGTCCAATTACTGGGGTGATGAGAACGGGGGGTCGGGTAGTGGCTCGTGTCCAATTACTGGGGTGATGAGAACGGGCACTTGGGTAGTGGCTCGTGTCCAATTACTGGGGTGATGAACAGGCACTCGGGTAGTGGCTCGCGTCCATTACTGGGGGGATGAGAGCGGGCACTCGGGTAGTGGCTCGTGTCCAATTACTGGGGTGATGAGAACGGACACTCGGGTAGTGGCTCGTGTCCAGTTACTGGGGTGATGAGAACGGGCACTCGGGTAGTGGCTCGCGTCCAATTACTGGGGTGATGAGAACGGGGGGTCGGGTAGTGGCTCGTGTCCAATTACTGGGGTGATGAGAACGGGCACTTGGGTAGTGGCTCGTGTCCAATTACTGGGGTGATGAGAACAGGCACTCGGGTAGTGGCTCGCGTCCAATTACTGGGGGGATGAGAGCGGGCACTCGGGTAGTGGCTCGTGTCCAATTACTGGGGTGATGAGAACGGACACTCGGGTAGTGGCTCGTGTCCAGTTACAGGGGTGATGAGAACGGGCACTCGGGTAGTGGCTCGCGTCCAATTACTGGGGTGATGAGAACGGGGGGTCGGGTAGTGGCTCGTGTCCAATTACTGGGGTGATGAGAACGGGCACTTGGGTAGTGGCTCGTGTCCAATTACTGGGGTGATGAGAACGGGCACTCGGGTAGTGGCTCGCGTCCAATTACTGGGGGGATGAGAGCGGGCACTCGGGTAGTGGCTCGTGTCCAATTACTGGGGTGATGAGAACGGACACTCGGGTAGTGGCTCGTGTCCAGTTACAGGGGTGATGAGAACGGGCACTCGGGTAGTGGCTCGTGTCCAATTACTGGGGTGATGAGAACGGGCACTCGGGTAGTGGCTTGTGTCCAATTACTGGGGTGATGAGAACGGGCACTCGGGTAGTGGCTCGCGTCCAATTACTGGGGTGATGAGAACGGCACTCGGGTAGTGGCTCGCGTCCAATTACTGGGGTGATGAGAACGGGCACTCGGGTAGTGGCTCGCGTCCAATTACTGGGGTGATGAGAACGGGCACTCGGGTAGTGGCTCGCGTCCAGTTACTGGGGTGATAAGAACGGGCACTCGGGTAGTGGCTCGCGTCCAGTTACTGGGGTGATGAGAACGGGCACTCGGGTAGTGGCCCGTGTCCAATTACTGGGGTGATGAGAACGGGCACTCGGGTAGTGGCTCGTGTCCAATTACTGGGGTGATGAGAACGGGCACTCGGGTAGTGGCTCGCGTCCAATTACTGGGGTGATGAGAACGGGCACTCGGGTAGTGGCTCGTGTCCAATTACTGGGGTGATGAGAACGGGCACTCGGGTAGTGGCTCGCGTCCAATTACTGGGGTGATGAGAACGGGCACTCGGGTAGTGGCTCGCGTCCAATTACTGGGGTGATGAGAGCGGGCACTCGGGTAGTGGCTCGTGTCCAATTACTGGGGTGATGAGAACGGGCACTCGGGTAGTGGCTCGTGTCCAGTTACAGGGGTGATGAGAACGGGCACTCGGGTAGTGGCTCGTGTCCAATTACTGGGGTGATGAGAACGGGCACTCGGGTAGTGGCTCGTGTCCAATTACTGGGGTGATGAGAACGGGCACTCGGGTAGTGGCTCGCTGTCCAATACTGGGGTGATGAGAACGGGCACTCGGGTAGTGGCTCGCGTCCAATTACTGGGGTGATGAGAACGGCACTCGGGTAGTGGCTCGCGTCCAATTACTGGGGTGATGAGAACGGGCACTCGGGTAGTGGCTCGCGTCCAATTACTGGGGTGATGAGAACGGGCACTCGGGTAGTGGCTCGCGTCCAATTACTGGGGTGATGAGAACGGGCACTCGAGTAGTGGCTCGCGTCCAATTACTGGGGTGATGAGAACTGGCACTCGGGTAGTGGCTCGTGTCCAATTACTGGGGTGATGAGAACGGGCACTCGGGTAGTGGCTCGCGTCCAACTACTGGGGTGATGAGAACGGGCACTCGGGTAGTGGCTCGTGTCCAATTACTGGGGTGATGAGAACGGGCACTCGGGTAGTGGCTCGTGTCCAATTACTGGGGTGACGAGAACGGGCACTCGGGTAGTGGCTCGCGTCCAATTACTGGGGTGATGAGAACGGGCACTCGGGTAGTGGCTCGTGTCCAATTACTGGGGTGATGAGAACGGGCACTCGGGTAGTGGCTCGCGTCCAATTACTGGGGTGATGAGAACGGGCACTCGGGTAGTGGCTCGTGTCCAATTACTGGGGTGATGAGAACGGGCACTCGGGTATTGGCTCGCGTCCAATTACTGGGGTGATGAGAAAAGTCAAACTCTGACACTTCCCGGAGTTGAGCACGCGTTTTATAGACATTTTTCGCATAACCTCAAACCAGCCAGTAACTGACGTACCCTCGACCTGGTGCATTTTTGGATTGCCCGCTGACACAGGGTATGCAACCGCCAAGGGTATGGGCGAAAAGGCTTAAAAACGGACGTCATGCATGAGGTAGTTCCGAGTGCTCTTTTTTACCGTGCAGCAATTTCCGAAAATCTACAGTTGTCTGGCTACCACTGCGTGGTCGTCGGATGAATAAATAATTTTAAAAAGCATAAGAGCAATAGCAGAAAGTGTGCCATGAGCACAAGAAGCTGCAGCGCGAGTGTGGCTGCAATGTTTCGAGCTTCGCATTTTCCCCAAGAATCCTTATTTATGAAGTCAGTCGATTGCGAGCTTGAATCGCGAGAGATTCGTATCAGACTCAACGTCACGTCTAAGCTCACGACCACTTCGTCTACGACAAGAGGACCGATTTTATTTCCCGGTGCAGGTGGTTCAATTAGGTTATCACTGCAAGCCCCATGGTATGTGAAAGGTATGAAAAAGTCTACATGCCACCACTCAAGATGGAGCTATCAAATGCCGAGAGCTTACCTGCATAGACTACATTAAACTGCTCATATATACTTCGCTGTGGAAACTCAATAAAAACACCCCACCGTCTTCGTCGTCGTTCTCTCGAGGAGGCAAGGTGATGGCCTGTGAGTAGCCAGCTGGATTCAACCGGACAAGCTCCGACCAAGTTATTGCAGCTCACCATAGCCAAGTCTAGCCAAGTTCCCCCCATACCCACACCGTTGCCTACCCAGATAGCTGTGCTGCCAGAACTAGCCGGTATTTCTTTTTCTAAACCGCTAGACGGCGTCGTCGGCGCCGCAATTCTCAAGATGGTGGCGCCGTTAAAGAAAAGGTCTATACTTTGCCAACCCCAGCGCGTGGATATATAATTAACGTTGGCGCCATGGGATAGGCATCAGGCCACGTGGCCGCTTGTTCTGGCTCCTAGTTAGAGGACAAACGCAGTCCTGAGTAAGTTACTCTTAAAAAGTAATTAGTTACAGTTACGGATAGTTTGTAAAAATGTATTTAAGTTACAGTTACAGTAAAAATAAAAGTAACGCGTTACAGGTGCAGTTACTTCGTCATAATAACTTAGTTACTTTCGAAATAGGTACTTCCGTTTTTTTGTTTTTTTTTTTAATTTAACGAACACTTTGTTGACACCACACAGTGACAACGACTTATATTTATTTGGAACTGTCAGAAAACTCTAATTTCACTTTTTGAGATATATATTATTACCGTCGCACGACTGTTGAAGCAAAAGGTTTGCTTCTTCGGATGTACTCAAAATAAATTATTTAGTTAATTTAAGGCTGCAGCCACTGCTTTTCAATGTTTGACATAGGATATTCGTATCATGGAGTTAAGCCTGTCTTGAGTGAAACGTCGGCACTATTTAGTGGCTAAATATTTGCGGCGTTTCAGGGTACCAACTTTTTGGCCATTTGATGCTTAACATCATTGTTGCCGGTTATCTGAGAATTTATCTGAAATCGAGAGGAAACGCTTTTTTCTTCTTGGGAAATTGTAAATTTGTTCGCGGCAGAGCCAGAGGACATCGCCGGAACTTCCTGACATTGTATCTAAATCCCGAAAACGCTTTTGTCTCTATGTATAGACTCGTTTTCATCTCAAGGATAAGTAAAAGAAAAAAAAAGTCCGGCGCCTCACGAAGCACTGCTCATTTCCCTCGTTCTGTGGAGAATTAAAATACACGTACGTACACCTTAATTTAGATATATGTTGTCTTATCAAGACGTTCACGTTTCAAACGCCAAAAGCATCGCTTTTTCCTCCGACAACCAAATGTTGTAGGAACTACTTCGCGCGGCGAATAAACAATACACAAAACTTTTGTTTTTCCTTGAAGTGATAACGCGCATAGTCGGCACCATCGGCACCATATGTCAATGTTGGTAGTTCGCATATAAAGAGAGAGAGAGAAAAAGAGGGAAGACCATTCACGCCACCTTGCGGCCGGGGCTCAAGCGGAATGCACGGTCCAACGATTGCTGCCAGAGAGGTCGATCGAAACCACTTCCCCGGTCAAGTTGGACTACTCAGCCAATCGATATTGCTTCCTTTAGAGCCTTTTTTTTTTGGTTCACCTAGCAATTAAGATTGGGAATTACCCACCCTCCTCCTTCCCCAAAAGACTGCCCCAAATGTATTATTTTCTTATTGTTCAGAAACTCATTTGGTCAAGCTCGAGCGCGTCGAATGATTTCTGCGTGTTCATCTTTGCAAGAGCGGGCGAATTTTTGTTTTTATGTTTGTACGTTTAGGAATTTACACCACCTACGGAAGTCGATCATATCGCCACAAACCTTTTTAAGTGTTTTTTAGGCGATAGACGCAACGTTAAGCGCGAATACTCAATAGAAAGGTTATTAGTTGGGCGAGTTGGTAATGATTGCAAATGGTGAAAATTGCGCACAAACTGTTCCTTTCTATTTGTGCGCAATTTTAACCACGCGAATACTCGTTTCGAAAACTAAATTTTTCTTCTCGGTGAATTTCGCAGACACAAATCAAAGACTACAAACGTCCGAAATTTCGCGGGGGGATCGGTGGCCGAGTGGGCTAGCGCACACCAGCTCGGAGCACGTGGAGCGAAAGCTCGCGCTGCAGAACCCAGGGATCCTGGGCTCAATCCCCACCCCTGCCCGTTTCGATCTGGATGAGCATCGTACCGGCGTGCGGTCGAGTGTCACTACTGCGTGGTGCACGTTAAAGACCCCAGGCTAGCGGTTGTACTGCACTGGCTAAATTGCTCATCTACAGCGAGTGACTCGTCGCAACATTAAAAATGGCTGACCAACGACTCGCTGTATAAATATCCACACAACCCCAATTATTATTAAATTTCGCCCCCCCCCCCCCCCCCTCGCTTCCCCTTGCAATTGCGTTTTTTTTTTTTTTTTTAGCTTAGTCGCATTTTTGTTAATTGTAAATTAAAACTAGGTTTGACTATTGGGGAATCTTTTTGCGAGTTTAAGGATGTCTAGGTTCTGCGAGTTCTAAGGGCGTTCCGGCGCTTTCACTGAAGTTTTTTTTTGTGTACGTAATCGGGAGTTACTAGCTGAAAATACTGGCAATGCAGATCCGCCCTCACAAAACTCATTTTCTCTCGCCAGACAGCACAGAAAATATATGAATGTTTAGCCTCCCTTTGTTTGTTTCTTAAAGTGCGGCACTTTTGGCTGTTGTCGGAACAAACATAGACGATCGGTATCAGCGATACGTGAATTAAACGTTTGAACGAGAAAATTAACCCTTAGTGAAATTTATACTCTATTTGTGTGGTGCCTCGCGGTTTTCTGTCCAGTAACCGAAGATAACAAAGAGGAGTAAACGCCGGAAATTAAATACAAGCAGAATAAGTACACATCGCAACACTGTTAGCGCGAACACGACATCGGCGCATTTTCGCATTTTACTTCTATATAGTATTAGCGAGCACGAAATTTTATCGCTTACATTACAGAACTAAATGAGCTCTTTCCGTTGCAAGAATAACTTGAATGACATCCCTTGGTTTTAAAGAGTAAAACTGGAAAAACCGGCGATCGCTTGTTCGCGCTAACAGTGTCGCGCTCTGTACATCAGCGCAAGAAAAGGTCACTGGGAAATGTAGAAGACATATGCAAACACGGCACCCACTAACGACTGTCGTTCTTTTCCTTTCATAACAAAATACCCTGACATAAGAAAAAAAAATAAACAGGAAAGTGATAAAAAAAAATAGCAGCACCAACGGCGCGATAATGGTTCAGGTTACCCAACACGCGTGTCGATAGTGAGGCAGGTTTGCGTTTCGTTTTTAATACGTTCGGAGATTAGCATGCGAGCAATGTGAAGTGCATATGTGTTGTATAATGATCTTGGTTACCGCATAGTTCCCGAAGTGTTTTATACAAGATGTTTCCGATCGCTATTCAGGCTTAAAACATTAGTTTTAAGCCTGAATACCGTATTTACTAGAGTAATAGCCGCACTATTTATGAACAAAGCCCTTGCGTCTGCTTTACCGCAGAGCACATATACAGCCAATCATCGCGTTGCTCAAAACTAACATAGCAAATAACTATACTTCGTCTCACCCTACGATGGACTAAAGGCAAAAGCTACGGACCGCCAGATCCAATCACGAGCCACTTAGAAATTGCGTACTACGCTTTGATGCACGTATCAGTGCCCACGTCTCGAATCACTGATGGGGATGGGCGGACAGTGGTTCGAATCGAATAGCAATGAGTGACTCAACAATTTTACATTGCAAAAAAGAGGCTGTTTGCAGTGCCGAAGCTACAGAAATGATGCAGCGTTTTTGGGTTCGGAGCATTATTCGTCAACCCCTAATCAATGCTAGGCATGTCATAGTGTAGCGTGGAACGTGATTGGACCTTGCGGCCCGTGGCTTTGGCCTTTAGTCCATCGTAGGATGAGACAAAGTATAGATCGAGAACACGATTCTCCACACAAATGCAATCTTTACATATGGTATCTTCGCGCGAAGACGATATCTCTGTCCTGTAAAGCGCTGCATTCATGCTGACGATCGCGGTGATTGGCGAGCGTATGCTCCGTGGAAAAGCGAACCTTCAGGTTTTCTTTATAAACAGTGCGGCTATTACTCGAGTAAATATGATGAGCCTTAATCAGCGCTCGAAACGGGAGAGGGCACGCGTGCCCGTTTCTTTGACTGCATTGCCAAGAAAAGATGTCCCCTATGAAGTATATATATATATGGGACAACTTTGAGCGGTCACTAGAAGCTCCGCCTGCAGCGAGCGCTTTCTGCTCTTGCTAACGCAAGTGTGAACGCGCAAACATGCGCAACCAAAGCACTGCGGAAGCCAGCTAGCTCGCGGCGAAGGCGGAACTTCTGTAGTCTCAGCTGAAGGATGAACGGGGTATAGTATAGCATGTCGCTCGAAAGCCTGTCATGGTTGTTCGTGAATTCGTTTAACGAGCGCGAGCATATTTTTATACCGGAAGATTCGGAAACATGAGTGCAAGAACGGCCATGCTCGTATACATGCTTAGGCGTACGAACGTTTTCCGAAAAAAGAGACAAAAAAAAAACATATTTTTTTTAGGGGTTCACGTATACTCTCTTCTCCCAGTAGGGCAGCATCCTTCGCGTGCTAGTGTTCCCTGCGAATGTCTTCCCGCGCTCGTGTGGCGTCTTCCGATTCCGCATCCGTGGCTGGAGCCCGCTGTGTCCGTCCACGAAGGGTGTTGGGGTTCTTCTCCCGAGGGCTGGGGGAAGGGCCCCGGACTCATTAGGCGGGGAGCAGACACGGCGCTCCCCGGCCGGCACGCGCGGTGGACTTCATCGACTTCTGGCGGGGCTCGATACGCTGCACGCGGCCGCAAGTTCGTTCCAAATCTCTCTCTGTCTCTCTCTCTGAAAAAGGGAAGGTGGGAAGGCGGGCAGCTCACAAGGACTAGCGCCAGATTCGCCACGTCGACCGTCTCCAGAAGAAGCGTAGCCGAACGTTAGCTCCTTGAAAAACTAAAGTAAAGTTTCCCGAAGCTAAAAAAAGAAAAAAAAAAAAGACGCATTTTGGCTAGGGGCTTTTTTTTGTGGGATCTTGGGGAGGGGGGGGGGGGGGGTTCTGCAAAGAGGTGTAGCGTCACTGACATATTTAATGTCACGGACGGACATAACTGCCATTTAACCAAGAACGAGGCATTTCCTCTTAAACGAAAACTGGTGTATTCCCTCTTATTTCACAAAAGAGCCGCCCTTGGGAGCTGAGAGGAGGTGGAGGGGGCAGTCGCCTTTTGAGCTCCCAAGGGCGACTCTTTTGTGAAATGAAAGGGAATACACCGGTTTTCGTTTAGGAAGAAATGCCTCGTTCTTGGTTAAATGGCAATTATCCTTGTCCATGACGTTAAATATTTGTGTGTGTGTGTGTGGGGGTGTGTGTGTGTGTGTGTGTGTGTGTCGGGGAGAGGAGGGGGGAGAGTCTCCCTTTCCGCCGCCCCCCCCCCCCCCCATTCTTATTTCACCCCCACCTGTGGTTCTTGCCAGGGCTTAAAGTCCGGGGGGTCTCAGGGGGTCTCGGACCCCCCACTGATTTTAACGGATGGTCTGAGACCCCCCTCCACATCCCAAGCCTTAGTGAAATCAAAATCATATCTTGCAATAAAATCGCTTGTTTTCAGGGTGTGACTTTTGGGGATTAGCAATTTGAGGGTTGCAGGTACAGCGTGGGAAGAGTCAGCAGTGGGCGTTATTTTATGTGCGTCTAGTACCTCTCGTCAGAACACCCCCCCCCCCCCTTCCTTCTTGTAGGGACCCCCTCTAGTTACGGGAGACTATAAGCACTGGTTCTTGCAAACAGTGGCGCTCCTTTCGTCTCAAAAACGTCACGCGGTAGGTTAAAAAAAAACATATTCAGAAAAAAAAAAATGTTTAGGTAATATAGACAAAATGACGGTGCGTCTGCTTTGCTTCCAAAAGTCCTTTGCATTCCAAATATGCGTTAAAAGATTTTTGTTGTGTGTGTTTTTACGGGAAACTAGCTAAGGAGTAAATACGTATGTAAAGAACTTGCAGGAGTGGAGAGGGCACTGTCTAAGTGAAGTCGAAGTACCGCCGTGTTGACAGGGGCAGAAAACAAGTTAGACGCCGGCGTTCGTGAATCTCGGAGAAAAGCTCACCGGAGAAAAGCTCACCCATTTAAGTGCGGGTCCGGAGAAAAGCTCACCAGTCTCAGACCCAGAGAAAAGCTCACCTTGAATTCAATTTGTATTTAAGGTGGTCGTTATCGAGAATTTAACGTTTCTTTAATGAAGTGAACAATTTGTTGCCATGTTCTGGGAATGGGATGAACATTGAATCTAGAGCATTAGTACAACCAATGCTACAGGTCCGTTCCACGCAGGTGGTACGCATTTCAATGCAGGGCGCTGTGCTGCAGTCATCGTTCCGCTTTCAAGTCGACCCGGCGTTCTCACGTGACTGCTGTCATATTTAACTCGGACGCAACCGGATTGGAGGAAATATCAACTTTTGTTTACTTTGTTTTATTTGCCGATTGGAAGAGCCTAAAAATGAAAGCGTACCTTCCGAAAGAAAAATGTGAAGATTTGGCAATGCTTGGCCGGCTACTACATGAAAAGTAATTCAATATACTATAACAACCTGGGAACTACTCAGGCTGCAGCCTACAACACTGGTTATATTTTTCGCCAGCTATCCTTTATTTATTGTTCTAAAAATTCTTCATTGTATTTTTGTCGAGCAATCCAAAAGCAACACTAGAAAAAAAAGGCATCTAAGAAAATTTAAAAAAAAAGAAAACGCATGCTTATTATTCAAACATGCTTCAATAGAATGAGCGTATTTCAGTTAACTGAAAGCTTGGATCATAGATTTGTAGATGAGCTTTTCTCCGCATCCGTCAATGGGACAGCGAGGTCTTCTCCGCATCCAACGAATTTGTGGTTAGCTTCCTGGACGAACCACCGTACCCCCGGACAGGCCCGGCGGCGTGTCCGGGGGTGCGGTGGTTCGTCCTGAAACGTGATGTAACACGGAGCGTAAACTGCATGTAACTCGAGTGCAGCGAGCACGGTTGGCTTCCTGCGTTGCATTCGGATGCGGGTGCAAACCGGTTGAAGAGAGTGAGGCTTCACCGCCTCCCATTGGCAGCAACTTTTTATATAACATCCTTAATAGTAGTCCTGTCTCGTTAATATATACACCTCCATTCCCCCCAAAACAACAACAAACAAAAATCGTCCGTAGCGTGAGTCGGTCATAATAACGAGACAAAACTGCAACTACTTACAAAGTTCGTGCATGAAACTTTTGTAGTATAGTATACCTATATAGCGAGTGTCTATATTAGCCAGACATGACGGTAGCTCCGCCAAGAACTGAATGAGGCTATGCTTCACTTCAACGTACTTTGTTTGTCATTCATGTTGATTGTTGTTACCTGTCAAATAGAATGTACAGTATCGAGGGACTTGAAAGGGATACTTCAACGAAATTTGAAATATTCCGGTCGTGTTCCAAAAATAGGTTGAATATGATCCACAATATCCGTAAATGACAATCGCACGTTTGTATTTTGAGCCTGGTGGCTGTATTTTTCGTTATTGGGCAGGAGATCGAACTATAGGGGGCGCTCTGACCCGTTTGTTGTCCCCATACTCTGTGTTTACTCAACACAAGGCCTGTGCACATGCCTAGAGGCCTTATGGGCATGTCCATGTCATCTTCTACAATAGAGCGCGGGGCACAGTTTAATGCAAAACATACTAACAATAGACGAAGCGACGTTAGGTGCCGGATCTATCCTCAGAGAATGCGAGCTTGACCCACTTCGGCTTTTGGGCTGAGCTGGGACCGTGCATGCTGCATTGTTCATGCAGGCCGGAGTGGAAACAAAAAAGCCCCTCCTCCCCCTCACCGGAGTATGTCGGCCGAGCGTTGAGTCATTGTATTTGTTGTCCCCATCCGTGTAGTTCTAAAGTTAACCACTTGGATCGTCACGGTCGCTCCTCCTCCCCAATAAACGGCCCACTCTGGCGAGCGCTCGGAGAAGGCCCAGCGGAGACTACGTGACATCCAACGCAATCGTGACGTAGGTCGTCTCGGGACGAGCAAAGCTACGGCGAGGCTGACGTCGAGAGGATGGCCTAGTCGTTCCAGGCACCGAAGCGGCTACTTTTGTACGAATTTTGAGTGACGGGTTAATCTTCTATAATCTTGTAGGGGGACAATAGCGACTTCTGCGACACACAAAAGGCATTCTTGGGAAGAATGGAGTTCCTCCTTCCCCTCTTCTCTCGTCGTGGCCGGAGGCGAGACACTTACCGTCACTAGCTGTCAAGGTTCCTAGACGGGCATTGCAAGCGAGGCGTTAGCGACATCCACCAGGTGCTCTTTGCTAATCGTTTAATTTGTTTTAAAATTCCTTTTCGAGACTTTTTTAGAGCGCAGCTCTTAGGCGCCCGTTTCCGGCATGAGCGGCGTCGGCGTCGGCGTCGCCGTCGCCGTCGCCGTCGCCGTCGCCGTCGCTGTCGGCGTCGCCGTCGGCGTAACCGCGCGGTGCATGATGGGTAAATTTCCCCGCTAATTTAGCGGAAAATTTTCCCCGCTAAATTTAGCGGAAAATTTTCCCCACTAAATCTAGCGGAAAATTTTCCCCGCTAAATCTAGCGGAAAATTTTCCCCGCTAATTTTAGCGGAAAAATGTTCACGCTAATTCTAGCGGAAAATTTTCCCCGCTAAATCTAGCGGAATATTTTCCCCGCTAAATTTAGCGGAAAAGTTTCCCCGCTAAATTTAGTGGAAAAATATCCCCGCTAAATTTAGCGGAAAATATTCCCCGCTAAATCTAGCGGAAAATTTTCCCCGCTAAATTTAGCGGAAAATTTTCCCCGCTAAATCTAGCGGAAAATTTTCCCCGCTAAATTTAGCGGAAAAATTTTCCCCGCTAAATCGAGCGGAAAATTTTCCCCGCTAAATTTAGCGGAAAAATTTTTGTAGCGGAAAATTTTCCGCTAAATTTAGCGGGGAAAAGCTTCTCCCCCCCCACCCCTCGAGGTCACGTGCCCCCCCCCCCCCCCCGCCCGAGGTCACGTGACCCCCCCCCCCCCCCCCCCCCGTGCCTTCCCCTCCTCCTCAAGAGCTGCTCTCTAATTCGGCGTTACAGGGAGTTGTAAACGGCTTTCATTTTTTTAACAAGATATTGGTATGTTCGATGTGATACTGCTCCTTTGAACACATATAGACCAAAAAATGAGCGCCGAAATTTCGTTGTAGTATCCCTTTAAAATGACACTTAAGAGAGCTAGCATTCTTTTTTTAAAGGAGTTAGTTTGATGGCCCCGCTATTTACCAGAAATGTCAACAAACGTGATAGCGCATCTCCCAATAGAAAACAAAAAACAAACAAAACAGGTCATTGATTGATCGACGTCTGATCTGTGAACTCGTGTATTTCTGTATCTGCGAGTTTCAACATCTGCGGTGGAATAAAGATGGCCGCTCTAACGTATATCGATGAACCGGGACGAAAACAGATCTGTTACAAAACGAACGATCCTCTTGCGTGTGTGTGTGTGTTTGCGTGTGCTTGAGCAGCGCATCGGTCCGAGTGGTCGCGCTCCGGAGTTGGCCACGTGGACAAGCTGGGTCGTTGTTCTTCGAAGGGAACATCGCTCAGCCTGCAACTTTGGGCGGGGCGATCGCTGTAGCCGCTGAAACTCCACGCCACACTCCGTTTCTCCTTACGATTGACCGCGGAGGACGCTACGTGCCGCCCTCCGAGCCAATCAACCGCCGTGTGAGGGTCACGTGACCTTGGGGAACGCCGCAGCGACGCCCGGTTCGCACCGTCCCCCGTGGTCCATTCACAGCGTTGAATTGGCTGGGATGACCTTTTCGTTGAGGTCCATCGCGAGACGAAACGGAGAATGGTCCATTTGTCGCCAATTTGGACGGGATGACGCATTCTCCGGGGGCGCCACTGCGCTCGCTGTATACACAAGCACAGCGCCGTGTTTTCTTTGTTTGGCCGGTGAGAAGAAGAAAGAGCCTCGTGAGCCCGTCGTGTCGGCGACACTTGGGTTCCATAAATAACGGGATCGTTAGGGCGCCCCGTTGATATTATGCAGTGACCCGACGCACGAGTGCGGTGCGACTCTTTTGCTTTGCTTTGTTTCTGACTCGGGATGGTTCGCGGGGGAGAGGGGGGGAGCCAGCGAGCGCGCGCCGTCAGCCAGACGAGGTCACGTGCCTGACTGGAGGGACCATTTGATATGTTCTGCTTGTATGCAGTACACTGTCTGCTTAGCGTCGAACTAAGTGTAGTGACCAGAACCTGTCCTACTTCGGAAAGGAACTGGACCTGCAGCTTGAAGCGCCATCAATTACCCCTCTCTCTCTGTCTCCATGCTCGGGCTATGCGAGGTTATGATGGATGTTCCAGAATACTGATTTCCCGTGTAGTTGCGTCTTGACAGAACTTCTTGAGCCATGGCAGCGACTTACATGGTCCGTAGAATATTTCGTGCTACCTTAGTAAACACGAAATGAAGATATCAAAGCAGAGAAATTTTCGCAGTGTGTAGATCTGGATGCCAATTCTCCGAAGAGGGTTGGGCAAAATCCTCCAGTCCAGGCATTCCCTATTCGTAGTCACATTCGGAGTTGACCGGGTTTCTCGCACTTGTTGGAATTATTTCAGCACAGGCGAGTTCTTCGCGGAATTCGTCAGTCAGGCTTGAAGAGGGACAGAAGACGGACAATTCTCAAGACGCCGTCCTGCCAACGCGGGCAACTATAGTGCGCTCGATATCTTTACTCGTTACGGTTTTTTTTTTATTTTAGCAACATAAATAATTACAAATATTTTTAATCTTAACGGACGTACGGCTGAAAGTACAGGTGAAGTCGCAAGTCGGTGAGCCGGACGTACAGCCGTCATGTATAGCAGTCTAACAAGCTTGGTGACTCAAACATTCCCACTTTATCGCGAATATAGGTATAAATATACGCATTTAATTTGCACCACTGTCCTTACTTTTCTACTACTTTCCGTAAGAAAAATTGCATTAGTAGCGATTACAAGTTCTCGTTCCGCTTTTGTGGAAAACAATCAGGTAAAGCTCACAGAACTTGTCATTTTAAAGAGCAAAGCAGGATTATTGGTGAAACTAATAAAAAGGACGAGCAACGGGGGTATTGTTTTAATTAGAAGAATAGTTGAACTTGAGCCCAATACCCGAATACAGCACAATATATATATATATATATATATATATATATATATATATATATATATATATATATATATAGTCATAAAATACACGGAATCAAAAGATAATCTCGTCCGTGGAATTGGGCAAAAATACCGGCGTGGAAGGTTCACTTTGCAGCCCTGTAACTTTAAAGGAAACAAAATTATGCAATATGTTTTTCACGAATAAACACAAAAATACGGCAAAGAACATCGCTATAAATGTCAAAAAATCAAAGATGTTTCTTTCTTTCTTTCTTTCTTTCTTTATTTTTTCTCCTTGAAGTTTTTTAATCTTGTAATTTAGAACAAGTTTGCAGCGACATGAATATTTCAATCTTCGAGATAAAGCAATGATTTATATATCATTCGAAAAAAAAAACCGTTTTAATAACAATATGTGACATAAATTGTAATATTAGAGCTATTCAATTTTTGTAGATAAGTGCTCAGGAATCTAGTGACAAAACGTCAAAGGACAAAACGCCTGTCCGTGTTTTACGTGTGTCTTTTTTCGTCCTGTTTGTTCGCGCCTTTTAACCTTTTAATCGAAAGGAATCAAGTTTGCGCATTTTTGACGCGAAATATATGACCTCCAGAATGCAGTACATATATCACTCGATAGTTTCCATGACCTATTATAATTACGAAATATTTGAGACTTCTAATGTTTGTAGTTTGGATAGTAGCTGTCACCAAACATGACATACGCGAAGACGTACAAAATCGAATATGCCGTGTTGGCGTACTCAAAACATTTTTTCTCTTTCAATATTATGTTTTTCGCAAAATCTCTTTTGGTTACGTTCCCTACACACATTGAGCAGTAACATATATAAAAATTAAGAAAAACAAATACGTCCGCACTCGCGTGCATGATCGTATCTGAACAGAGCCAAATACAAAATAGATAAAATGATGAAATAATGCACGGGGAATCTACAAAGGTGCATACAATAACATGTCGAACTTGTTTGAGTAAGATACATGCCACGCGCGCAAGGGGTTGGTAAAGATTTGTCGATGTTATTATAATTACATATGTGGAAGACCATAGCCTCCTATACGGCAGACAGTCCTTATTTCATCCGCTATAGCAGTTTCTAGGCACATAAATAATCCCCAGCTCTAAAAAATAAAAATAATAAAAGCAAAATATATAACAAAAGACACAAAAAAGTGGAGTGGAGGAGGGACTTAATCATAAAGTCGAAGTAAGCGAACGAAATCCGACCACCTGAACCCCTGACGAACGTGAGTAAACGAAATGTCGCAATCCTCATCGTGTCGGGGAAAACTTTGTTGCGAGGAATAATCCCCGCGAAGTCCGACATAACACCATCATTCATCAACAATCGTCTGTCTGCGACGGTACATGCCCGTGGGGAAATGGCGGCGCTGTCCGTTATACGCACCGGAGCTTCGCCGCATAATTGCTCGTTTAATTTCGACGGTCGCTTGGCTCCTATTTGTTGTTCCAATGCTTTTTTTTTTTTTTTTTGTGATCGCGCTCTTGTCATTACGCCTCCGAAGGTTGTTGTTGGCCAAAATCATGAGATGGCCGCCGCATATATTAATTGCAGCCAGCGCACTGAAGTGTCTCTCTCGAACTACGCTGTTTAGACGGACGCGGTGTATTTATCGCGTCCAAATATGTGGTCCCTCGATTTCCGCTGATGACGTCATACAAGTGTCGCGCTGTCGCCGGCTGCGATCCTGGCGGCATCACAGGAGCGGGGGTGGATGTGGCAGACGCCTGCTCTGCTGCATGTCACTCTCCGGCATGACAGGCCGCGGAAGCTACGGCAGCCAGGAGTTGGGACGCCGCGACGACGGCGACGCTCACGTTCGCTCGTGCTTTCCGCCAGCATTTTTAGGACCAAGCGCCAGGATCGCGACATCCTACAGCAGAACAGAGCAATTAATAGAGAGTGTGTGGTTATTAATTGGTAAGAATAGGGCGAAAATAAGGGCAAGTCATTTTCCGAAATTGTTTCGGTGACTTTGGGCGCGATGATTGACAGCTCTTGTTAGCAACCACCGGCCTCAGATATTTCCCTAGCAGAAGTAATGAGCTTAACAAACACCCAACAATCACAATTTCCACGTAAGTATATATTCAAGTATTTCATTTCAGCACGCACTCTAAAAAAAAAAAAAAATTTGTGCGTCTACTTTCCCGCACAACAATTGGAGAGCCAATCACCGCAACTTCCGGAGGCAGCTCAGCGAATGACGATGCCCAAACATATGTTTAGACCAAAAAACGCAGTCTGAGTTGTGGCATTAAGAAATGCAAAACGTCACGCTTGCATTGCTTAATGTCACAACTCAAACGGCATTGTTTCTAAACATATGTTTCGGCATCGTCACTCTCTGAGCTGCCTCCGTAAGTTGCGGTGATTGGCTCTCCGAGTGTTGTGCGGGAAAGTAGACGCAAGGACTTTTTTAGAGTGCGCTAGTGTTGAAATTTGCGACTCTTCACTACTGAAAGGGCAACGCGCCAGTGGCGTATTCAAGGGGGAGGCTTATGGGGGCTTCAACACCCTCCTCCCCCTCCCCCCAAAAGAAAAAGAAATCTAGCCGATTTTATAATATACACGTGCATTTTGACCCCCTCTCCGTACCCCAAGCCATGGACATCTCCAACTTCTTGTGCGCACTGTTCACAACGCTAATAGCTTTTGCATGGTGTTCCTTAGTAAAGTAATTGTGTAATGTGTTTCTTTAGACAGCGGGAGGTTAGTCAGTCACAGTCGGCGTATGATGCCTCCGATGCGAATGAGCGATTTCGCCAGTGCAGCACGACTGCTACCCTGAGGTCTTTAACGTGCATCACGCAGTGGTGATACGCGACCGCACGCCGGTATACGATGCTCACCCATCACCCGAAGCGTGCACGGGTGGAGAGTGAGCCAGTGGACCTTTGGCTTCTGCAGCGCGAGTTGTCGCTCCACGTGCCACGAGGTGCAATGTATTAACACACTCGCCCACCAATCCCTCGAGCTCCTCTAAAAAAAACAATAAAAAAAAAGACACACACACACACACACACACACAAAAAAAAAAAAAAACACTTGATGATGGATTATTTAAGCTGGCTGTGTCGCCCGCTGTATTCACCTTGGTGGCGTCAGGGCCTCCTCTATACGTGTCCCAGCATACTTCCGGTATTTTATTTATGTCCGGTACGACAGATATCTTTTGTAACTGAGGTACACGACGAATGTGACGGCAGTTTTTACACCCGAAAGTATAGTTCTGGGCAGCTAAAAAAAGGCTACGTCGAGGAAATCGAGTCCCGGACATATTTTGATCGCATCCAACGAGATCGTGGCATTGGCCCCTAAAGGACCCCGAAGAACGAATGACGGAGCAAGAAGCGAGGACATAATAAGGCACGTCCTGCGTTTCCTAAGTTGTCGGCGACTGTAGGAATTATAATAAATTGGTAACTGACCGCTCGCCTTGCCAACACAATGAAGAATGAAAGGACGCGGGAAGATAATAATAACAGCAATCTTTATTTCTAGGCGACTTAAAACAACCACAACGCTCTTCTCTTTGGCGCGTCGACACAAAAATACAAAAAAGCATGATCAGAAACTCACTCACATATTTAAAAAAAGAATACTCCAGACAAAAGCACAAAGAGAGGAACAGCTAAAGTCCCCAAATGTTTCAACGGTCTTTACTTTCTCCCTGTTACCTCTCAACGGTTATCTATTTGCCTTCTTTTACTCTTCAGAGCGGTGAGTTACGTACAAGCACAGGCCCGCGGTCTCCCATTCCTCGCGCACGCCCGCCGCCGCGTCTCTTCTTTTGTAGCGTTAGCTACACTGGCCGAGGTTGAGCAGTTTCGCGTGGCCCTCATAATGAGCCGTGCTCATTATGCGGAGCGCGCGGCGGTGGCGGCGGAGCTCCGCATAATGAGCACGCATAATGAGCACGGCTCATTATGAGAGCCACGCCAAGCCGCCGCCGCGCGCTCCGCCGCCGCCGCGCCCGCCTCGCCGGTCTGCGCATTCCAGAGGAGTGACGTCATAGCCGCGGCAGACGCGCTGGCGCCGCCGCGTGCCCAGCTGTGCGCCTCCGTTGCGCAGTAGCCAAGTCTGACGCTGCACCGGAGCCGCTTGATAGCGCCTCTCATTTTGTGCGCATAAGCTGACGCTACGTATATCCTGGCATAGCCGAGCTAAGCCACCGCAATTTTGTTTTTCAATTTTGAAGCGACGCGCATTTCGTTGGACATTTGAGCGAGACAGCCATCAGCGTTTTCTGATGCCACCGACTTCAAGGGGAGGGACAAACGGACCCGTCTGAAGAGACAAAAACAAATACGCGAAGAAAAGAAATAGCGCAGCCAAAAACTCATCGGGTCCTTCTAACGACAACGTGGAACGAATAATATTCTATACGGCCCCGCCTCGTTCGATGCGCGGTTTCCTTTTCCGTCGCGTATATCTGGCATGCGCCTTCTTTGGCAAACAAGGTCTTGAACGCTTCGTTTACTCAGACATTCCTGCAAGTGCGCCCCCCCCCCCCCCCCTTTTCCCGCTCTTTTCTCAGCTGCCTTTTTATTTTAAATATTTTGTTTCCGCATGACTCGCGCATGCGCAAACTAAATAATGTGCTCCCCCCCCCCCTCTTACCCGCCGACTCCCGAATATAAACGAAGGCTGTGATGTACGCCAGGGCTTGTGATGACAGGACAGCAAAAAGAAAAGTAGAAACAACAGCAAATTACAACGTCACATGCCGCACATGACTGTATAGCGAATATATATATATATAAAGAGAAAAAATAGTAAATGGTGGTCCTTTTAGTGAGAAATTGGACGGGAGGGGAGGGAAAGGGGGGGGGGGAAGGCGAAGCAGAGCCCAGAAGCAAAATACTATATCGAGAAGGTGAAAGGGAACGTAAGAAAGAAAAGCCAATAAAAGCGGCAAAAAAGTCAAACGCACACACAGTCCCTGCTATTTTATCAAGCGCGTGTCTTCAGCACTCTGGGGAGGAGACATTTAGCAATAACCTTGATATACAAGGTGCCGAAGTGTCAGCACCAGGGTTGTAAAAGTTACTTCAAAAATGTACCTAAGATACAGTTACAGTTACTCACGCGAAAAGGTACTTAGGTACGTACCTAAATACTAGCTTAAAAAAGTACCTAGGCACAGGTACGGTTACTTTAAAGATTCTTTCTTTAATTATTTTCCCCAAATTCGTCAGAATATATTGGAAGTAAAGCTTTTTATAGTAAGGATGCACACAAAAATGAGTTCGATAAATATGCTTTATTGGTGTCAGTGTGAGAAATAATTAAGACCGCATTGACACGAGCATTCTAGGACACGTTATCTTTTTCGGTTTCGGTTTCAGATGAAGGAAGCAGGTCGCTACTTTCCCCAAACGGAGTTCCGAAGCGATTCAATAAATTTGTGTCGCTAGAACGGCATCGCTAATCCACCGTTCGCTCAAATGAACACAGCCATTCGCTAAAGCGTCGTTCGATGAAACATTATGGGCGGGCTTCTTTCGCTAAAACGTCGTTCGATCAAGTTAGTGCCTCCCAGGTCGTACCCAACTCACCGTTAATCACAATACGTGGTAGTGTGTTAAAACTTTCAGATTTATAGTTTCTACCATTTTGACGAAGCGAATAGAAACGTACCTGTAAAAAGTAACTTCACTCAGTTACAAGTTACTGTAAAATGTACCTAAGATAGATACAGATATCGAGAAATGAAAGTACAGAGCGCGACACTGTTAGCGCGAACAAGCGATCGCCGGTTTTTCCAGTTTTTCTCTTTGAAACCGAGGGATGACATCCAAGTTATTATTGCTGCGGAAAGAGCTCATTTAGTTCTTTAATGTAAGCGATAAAATTTCGTGCTCTCTAATACTATTTAGACGTAAAATACGAAAATGCGCCGATGTCGTGTTCGCGCTAACAGTGTCGCGATGTGTACCTAGGTTTGTACCTCGGGTACAACAAAAGTACCTAGATACTGATTTCCAGTTACTTGTACCTAGGTACTTTACAACCCTGGTCAGCACTAACCGTTTTCTTATTCAAAAGTTATAGGTGATTTTGTGAAATTTTCAATAGAAAAATGGCGGGGATCTCTCGAATACATGGATCTCTATGGCACCAGTTACCGAAAACTGGCAGAAAATCGACCATATTTTCTCATTTCAATTTTGAGAGAGTCGCTTCTAACTTTTGAATAAGAGATGACGGTTAGGGCTGAGACTTTTTCAACTTGTTCGGACTGCTAGCGCTACGTTTGGGCGGAGAATGAGCGTTCGGGGATGCATTGTTTATTTTTGCGGTGAAAAATGCAACGCATTCATTTCAATTTCATTTTATTTTATTTTTTCGGGGAGGGGGGGGGGGGGGGAGGGGAGGGGCAGGGGTGCACGTAGTAATATAACTGTTCGTTGTTGCCGGGTTCTCATAAGCCTACATTTGCACATATTTCATTTCATTTTATTCACCTCAAGGGTGTCCGGAGGACGCATTACATGAGGGGGGATTCAAAACAAATGACAAAGGTTAAAAAAAAAAAAAAACAGAATAGCAAAACACGGAAAAGTGAAATGTGATCGCGGATGCACCCAATGTCGTCGAACAAAGCGAAATAAAGAAAGAATAAAGCACAACCAAATCACAAAAGCTAATATACAAAAACATAATCAAGGTGAGTAATTATACAATAGTGAACACTGATCTCTAAATGAAATGGGATTGCTGTCAGTAACAATATGATCATTTAATGCATTCCAGTCTGATGCAAAGTATTAAGGCGGAGAAAAGGAAAGTGTTAGTGCGACTCAAGAATGGTTCTAGTTTCCTACAATGATCTAGTCTTGGCGATGTAAAACTGGCAGAGCGGCAATAAACTGATTTAAAAGGCGAATCGCTGTAATAGGTGCTTTGAAAAAAACAAAGCCGAGTTATTTTACGTCTTAGTTCAAGAGGAGAGAGATTATTGCTAGTTTTTAAGGCCGAGACACTATTTTCCGGTGAGTAGTTGTTGCATATAAATCTTACTGCTTTGTTTTGGACAGATTCTAGTCTTTGAAGAAGGTAAGTTTGATGGGGGTTCCAAATGGTGCATGCATACTCTAATTTGGGAAGGATTATTGTCTTGTATGCGAGTAGTTTTGTTTTAGGTGGGACAAGATATAATTTTTGTCGCAAGAAGCCAAGCGTTTTCAAGGCACTGCTTGTAATGTATTCAATGTGGTCGTTCTATGATAGAGTGTCTGTAAAATGTATTCCGAAGTACTTATATGATATTAAATGTTCCAGATGTTGTGATAACAATGAATATTGTAATTGTGTTATTGTTGAAGACTTAGTGATGGACATTTGTTTACATTTGCGAGCGTTTATGTTCATCTGCCACATAGAGCACCACGAAGATATAGTATTAAAATCGTCTTGAAGTAGAGTTAAATCGTTATTTGTAATACTTTTTCGGTAAATAACGCAGTCGTCGGCGAAGAGCATAATTTGGAGTTTATGGAAGAAGGAAGGTCATTTATGTATATTAAAAACAACAGACGACCGAGAACACCACCCCGGGGGACCCCGGATGCAACAGTGGACGGACGCGATGATGATTGGTTAATTTTGACTACTTGTTTTCTGTTTTCGAGAAAGAAAAAAATCCATTTCATGACGAAAGGATCGATTTGTAGACGTGAAAGTTTAAGAAGAAGGCGATGATGAGGGAACAGTATCGAATGCTTTAGCGAAGTCAATAAAGATGATATCGGCCTGAGCAGGAAAATGAGTGTTGAAGTGAAGATCCGTAACAAATTCGAAAAGTTGACTAGTGCACGAATGACCTTTTCGAAAACCATGTTGATTAGAAAAAAAAAAGAAGTTACACTCGTCTAGGTGAGATATGATATGGGTATACAAAACATGTTCCATGAGTTTGCATGGCACGCTGGTAAGGGAAATAGGGTGATAATTCGTAGGATCGGTCTCCTGATGTAAAGATTGGCATGACTTTGGCGTAGCGCCAGTCAAGTGGGACTGAGCCGGAGTTAACAGATTGTTGGAATAGTTTGCGAAAAAATATTTGAAGCTGCATGCTTGATTATTTTTAGAAATTTAGCAGGAATTCCATCATCACCGGATGCACTGCTCGTGGGCAGGTTTTCTATTACCTTGATAATGCCGTTCTGATTAAACAAGATGGGCAGCATAGGTGGATAACTATTTGTAATAGCGTACTAGGGTAATGGGTGTGGCTCTTTGCGGTCTATCGTAAATTGACGCTGCTCAGTGGAGACGCGTCGGTGTTCTTTGTTTTTGATATTCATGAATGGGTAAATGACGGCGTGATTGAAACGTCACTCAGTTTTCTTTTTTTGTGTGTGTTTATGTATGCATGTGTGTGTTTGTGTGTGTATGTGTGTGTGTGTGTGTGTGTGTGTGTGTGTGTGTGTGTGTGTGTGTGTGTGTGTGTGTGTGTGTGTGTGTGTGTGTGTGTGTGTGTGTGTGTGTGTGTGTGTGTGTTCTGATAGAGGAAATAGACAGAAAAATGCCATTAATTGAAATTATATTTTAAATTTATATTGTGTGACATGGTGGTAAGTGTTGAAAGAAGGGGAAGAAACGTACCGTAGCTGTAGTCAGATTTAGACTGTGTATACACTCTAAAAAATGCCTGCGCGTCTACTTACCCGCGAAACACTCAACGAGCCAATCTCTGCGATCTACGAAAGCAGCTCAGCGAATGATGAGGCGGAACGTCCGTTTAGACCTAGAAATGACGTTTGCGCTGTGGCATTACGCACTTGCACTGCGTATGCCACGGTGTACGTTTAATTTTGAGGCCTAACAGATGTTCCGCCTCCTAATTTGCTGAGCTCATTTTGTTAGATCTCAGAGATTGGCTCTTCGAGTGTTTGGCGGGTAAGTAGACGCGCAAGAATTTTTAAGTGAGTACATGGGTGTTTAGGCAGCGTGTATTCAGTATTCTATAGAAATCAGACGAGTCGTCTTTTTATTATTGAGGAGGTATTTTAGGCTAAGGCCACTAAATATGCCACGCTCAGAGTAGCGACACCCTACTACCCGATTATCTTGTGGGCTCCGCCATTGTGGTGCTTAGCGCAGAACGGGCGCAATTGGTGATCGTCACGATTTGAAAATGTGACTTGCTGAGCTTTAAAGATTCGGTTTCAGAACGCTCAGCTAACAACGGTTTGCACTGTCCCAACTGTTTTAACGTTTCGGTGTAGAGAAGACTGTTTCCCGCGATTTGAAAAAAACGCTCTGACAATAATGATTTTAAGTTTCCCTACTCTGAAACGTAGCTTGTTTTGTAGCCCTAGTTAAGGCTTTGCCGGCGCAGCACGAAATTTTGCCTTACTAATAACAATCACGTCTTGATTTATCTTCTTGTGTGCGATGAACAGTGTCGGCTCAAAAGGGTTGGTTGTCTCTTGTAAATGAGTCGGTGAAGAAATTCGAGGTTTTGATTAACCCGTCTTTTCCTGTGGAGGGGAGAAAATTGTATAAGGTCTCAGCATTAAAAAACGAGCTTTCTGGGAGGTCATTCGCCTTGCTCCAGGCAGACAAAAGTGGGCAGTTTGCAGTGCTCCCAGTGGGCACGTTTAATAAAAGGGCATTGGCTGCAATTTCAGAGCTTTTTGAAAAGACCAGAGAAGTCGTATTGGTTGTAAAGTGCGAAGTACGTAAGGTTCCAGCTGAGGACTAGCTAAATGTGCCACATTAAACAAGACTAGGAAGGTTTAGCATTCTTCCTTTGCGGAAAAGGTCCTTGCAGAATACCATAAGGAGGGCTTCCCGTTCCGCGTTGTGGTCAATGCAAACGGTTCGGGGTAGAAGGTTTTTGCTGTGTTCATACGCACTTGTGTTGTGTACGTCCATCTTGAAGGTAATTTGTCCCTTCGAAATTCAGAGGAGTTTCTTGATAGCCTATATCCCCTCCACCAGAAGACCTGTGCTTTTATGTCATATAAAAGATTTATATTACTCCTTATATAGTAACCTGTTGCTGAGTAGTATTCGAGGCATTCTCCAGCTGAATTTAGTTTCTTTACAAGCTCAAGCGGGCATTTCGGTCGACGTCTTATTACGACTCTTGAAGTGTTATTTAAGGTCAATAGTGGTAAAGTTTAACAAAGAGTCTTTTGTTCAGCATAAAGGTGGCATCGGCTCCGCAGTGGCTCCGCTGTTGTCTGAATTTGATCTGAATGTGTTAAAGAGGCAAGTGCCGTATTTTGTAGAACATTTGGGAGTAGGAAGCGTGATTGTTTCCTAGGTCTGCTGACGGCATAATTATGTGCGCCCCAAATGAATCCTACGTAAGCAAGGTTTGAGAATATATGATCGAAGTAGCACTGAATTTAAAGTTCACGGCTGGTTCTACGGTCGTGGGGAAGTTGCAATTCCTAGATCTACAGTTGTTAAACGGTAAAGGGTTGTGTTGGTCGTAAGGAAAAGGCGGAACCAAGGAGTGCCTTATCTAGATCCACATGTGCCTATTCAAAACTCGTAAAGGTCAATGTCGTGAAGTCCCTTGTAGGCAATGCTGTAAAAAAGTAGCGTATTAATTTTGTCGGCAGTCCGCTCGTGAGACAGTTGGAGCGGTTGAGACTAGCTGGTTGTAGTTTGGATTTTTTTGGAGTGATTTTGTGTAGACAAGTTATGAAAGGCCTGAAGGCACTGAGGGGACTCTGAAGAGAAATGTTGTTGTAATTCCGTGCTTCCACAGGTTTTCGCATATTTTTAAAGCTTCGGCTCAGAAGTTCGAAGTAAATGTCGTTTTTAAAACGGATTTCCGCTAGGTAGCCTTACACCGTTCGCGTTTAAGCAAGAACAAAGCTGTACAAAAAAAGGAAAAAAACATATAGGGATTTTCTAATTGATTGCGTCAAGGAAGTTGTGTACAAATTCCGTTTGACTGTGGGCTCTGCTATGTGGGCCAGACGGGTGGGGGTGTGAATGACCGCCTCTTGGAATACAAAATAAGTGTGAAAAATGTTTCTCGGTCATCTGAACTAGCCAAACATATAGGTAAACCTGGCCGCCTCTGTGGTTCCGAGGCAAGGCGCCGGCGTTTCGAGTCCCCAGGTGGCGACTTCGAAACCCGGTCGAGGTGCCCGGAAGCTGACGGAGGCTCGTTTACGAAGAAAACGCGATGTAACTGAGATTTCGGTTACGCGTAAAACGGTCCCAGGTGGTGCAAGGTTATCCTCAGTTCTCCGCTGGGGCATGATGCTCTTCATTGTTTTGGCACGTAAAAACCCCAAATTTGATTAGCAACACCTGGTGTTTTTCACGCGCATACTGCAGGAGTGACTACCACGAGGTATTCAGGCGACATTTGAAACGCTGACTCCTTTTTGGTTTCTTTGCTTTCTTTGGTAGTTCTCACTTTTGAAGAAAAGGTGTACAGAACAATAGGAACGAGGCATTTATACCTGACCTTTCCTTTTGGCACGTCACAGTGAAGCAACTCGCACGGCACTCTCAGCAACAAAATATGTTTGCCCGTTAAGATTGACATCCGTATAATAAGATGCTGCAGCTGGCATCTTTCTAGAGCAAACAAACTCGTTATTTCTTGGCGCTATTATGCTGCGTTGTAAAATTTAGGAATACACGTAACAATATTTACATCTAGATCTGCGTTTGACAGGTATGTAGTGTACGCGTTGCAAGTACGGATATTACTGGCAATTAATGTAAAGAGGAAATATACACTTCGTTTTCTTAATAACAAAACGAGTAATTTGATGTTATTTAGAAAACTTTATTTACATAGTAATCGTTACATAAACTGTCAGATTATACCTCGAACGATTATTCCTCGGAGAAATTGATCGAGGAGTGTATTGTGTCTTAAATCAGTGCCAAGTCATGACTGATATACCGCATTCTGCATTCAGATCGACGACACTGAAGCAGCTTGTTTTCACACGTGCACCTTCATAGTGTTTCACGGGAGTCTGAGACCTATCGCAACGGTTCTCTTCTGAAGTCGACGGCAGAGAGTGCATTAGATGCTCCGCCGACAGCGATAGGTTTCTGCCCTCTGCCGGCCACAACCCGGCAGAGGGCAGCTAGTGCGTGCAGGAGGCGGAGCTTGTGCTGCATCTTTAAAGGTATACTACAACGAAATTTGGGCGCTTATTTTTTTTTCTTTATACGTGTTCCAGTGAGCAGTATCACATAGGACACCCCAATCTCTCGTTGAAAAAGACACGAAAAGTAATTTTAAAATGAATTAAACTATTAGCAGATGGCACCTGGTGGATGTCGCTGAAGCCTCGTTTGTAATGTCCGTCCAGGAATATTGACAGGTAGTGGCGATACGTGTCTCGCCTAGAACTGCATCACGGTGTGAACTGCATGCAGCCTCACTGCTGCCCCATGCGTGCAAGCGTGTTCAGTGTGCGCGTGAACGTAGCTTTGGCAGACTCGTAATTGCACGCACTTGCCCGCACGAGCAGAGACATGGCGGCGGCCAGATGCCCCGCTTGGAATCGTGTTGTCGACGTCAGCCTCGCGCCGCAGCTTTGCTCGTCCCGGATGTCACGTGCTTTCCGTTAGCTCCTCTCCGAGCGCTTGCCAGAGTGGGCCTTTTATAACGAAGAATACAGCCATCAGGCTCAAGAACAGGCTCAAAGTACAAACGTGCTATTAGGGAGTTTTCGTAGACCGCATTTCCCCCTCCGCTAAGCCCTCCGCAACGAAGAAGTTGCTACTGTGCCTGCGCGCGGATAGCCTTGACTGTAGAGTTCCGGGTATCATAGCGGGCTGCGGAGGGCGTTGCGGGACGGCGAAAACGATCTACGAAAACTCCCTAATGTAATTTACGGATATTGTAGATCATATTCAGCATATTTCGGAACACGACCGGTATATTTCAAATTTTGTTGAAGTATCCCTTTAAAGAGAAACTGAAGCGGTTCTGTATTCGAGGAAAAACACTTAAATCATCTTCATTTGGCCTCCAGGATCACGAATATCGGGATTATTTTTCAATTTGGTATACGGAGATTACAGAAAATCATTTTCAAAGTATCGCTGAAGCCCCTCCTTCCCGGAGCGTGACTTTCATAACGGGTGTGTGTTTTCGTAATCTCCGCTCTCACGCATCTTCAGAGCCTATCAAAGCTATACACGCGCACTCTCGCTATTTGCACAAAAAAAAAGTTCACAAAAAACAAAAACAAAAAATTAAAGCCGTTTACAACTCCCTGTAACGGCGAATCAGAGCTCAGCCTTTGAGGAGGAGGAGGGGAAGGTACGGAGAGGAGGCTATGCCCTCGTCTTCTTCTGCTCGCCTCCCATTTAGGGGACAATTTTGCGCTAAATTTAGCGGGAAAACTTTTTGCGCTAAATTTAGCGGGGAAATTTTTCCGCTAGATTTAGCGGGGAAACGTTTTCCGCTAAATTTAGCGGGGAAATGTACCCATAATGCAACGCGCGGTTACGCCGACGGCGACGCCGCTCAAGCCGGAAACGGGCGCCTAATGCCCGCGTCCCACTAGAGCGACAGACAGAAACAAACGACAGCGACAAGCCTCAAACCAGAGTCTTTCGCGATATGAGAGGCTTTGTAGAATAAAGGAGGCTATGCTCAAACACGAGCATCATGCACGCGAGGGTATCTTTGGCGGACTTGCAATCGCTCGTGCTTACCTCACGAGCACCGAACGACTAAACGCCTGCCAAAGGTACCATCGCGAGGATGCTGCATGGGTTTGAGGCTTGTCGCTGTCTTTTGTTTCTGTCTGTCGCTCTATAGTGGGACACGGGCATAAGAGCTGCGCTCTAAAACGTCACGACTGGTGTCAGTGCGGGGGAATATACCAGGCAGGCTTGCAACTGGCACACGCTGCCCACACGAGCGACACGCGCTTGGCGGCCAAAAAAACAAATCAATTTATGACGTAACGACTGGTCAGAGGTTTTGCGTGTTTTCTCGCGTTTAGTTACATCTTCGGGGGAAAAAACAAGCGTGACCATCAAACTCACAAAAAAAAAAAGCCTTTAGAAATTTTATTTAGCTTGTTTATTTCCAAGAAACTCTTCAGCTCCTCTTTAAAGCCGGGGTCACAGCGCTCATACATTATGCAAAGGAAACGCTGTTCGCGGCAGACACGATAGCAGAATGATACGCCGACGCGCCTCAACTATGTTCGAAGGTGTTTGCTTTACATTCGTATGCCTCCGAGGCTCCGACATGTCACACATTGGTTTTGAATGAGCGCGTGTGGCCGCGGCTTTAACCTGTCACAGATTCTGTATTGGAAGCATGTGACAAAACAGTGGTGCCACGGTGCGGCTCCTAGCAGAAGCATTTCGCACAGAGCATGGCGGGACTGGCGCAGACATCCTCTGTAACAGCCAAACGTAGTTTCTAATCAACATCAGCTTACTTGAACACAGCGCCATGCAAAACGTTCGGGGCCACGGTCGGCACTAAGCTTATTTACACGAGGCCTAGATTGAAAAATATTGATTCCCTCCATGCGGTGGCAAAAGGTGCCGGGATCATCTCGATCCCAGTACTGCTCGATCCGCCAGCGAGCGAAGAGCAATCCTATAATAAAGGGAACGAAAAATACTTCTTATGCGGATTTTATCGATTGCTGGCACTGGTGAACGTCGTCCGTAGTAATTTCCGGACCGTCGAACACACAAACGCCTCGAACCATCTTCCAGTGCGGATAAACAAAAAACATGGCGGTATACATGACTCTAAAAAAAGACACGTTCTTGAGAGGTTCTTTGGCGCCCCGAGAACACTTTCAGCTCGTGAAGAACGGTTTCGCCTCGAGCACTATCGTCCGCTTGCGCTCTAGGAAGGCAACTATACTTCGTTTCACCTTATGTGCGAGCGAAGGCAAAGCTGGAAGCGCGAGCGCGAAAGTTCCGTGCGTTCAGGCTTTGCTCGAGCGCGCGAGCTGGGGAGAAACGCAAAAAGCGCTGGTCTCGCGCTTCTAGCTTTGGCTTCGCTCGCAGATAATGTGAAACGAAGTATAGTCATGAAGAACTCTTTCGCATCATAAAAAAAAAGTAAAACAAAAAATATATTCTAGTCTTCTAAAAAAAAAGTTATTAAAAGCACTTTTTAGGATGCAAAATAGGCACAGATATGAGCTGAGGTAAGAAAAAGAAAGATAAATAATGTGTGTCTGCCTGCTCCAGCGTTACCATCGCTGACTTCATCGAATTTAAAATAAATAAAAACGGTAAAACCAAAAAGAGAAATTTTATGTAAAAAACTATTATTAATTAAAAAAAAACAAAAAAACATGAGTATTTATCGAAGCCACCACCACGGGGCCGGGCCCAGTCCGATCAGCGGCTTTTACTCGGTCCTAATTATCTTTCCATTTCTTTCTGCGATCTTCTTTCTTGACTTACATTGATCGACCCGAAGACTTACATTGGGCAATCCGAAGAACCCCTAAAGGCTCTGTTTTACTCCGATGTTGAGCGCAGCGAACGTAATGTAGCGCAGAGCGTGGGCCTTTGATTGGCCGGCGAGCAAGCACTCGATCTCTGCGACCGATCAGTAGGAGTCCGCTGCGCTATGTCGCGTTTGCTACGTTCCACGCAACACCACCTAGATAAGAAAACCTAAGTGCTGAATTTTTTCGCGTCCCTAAAGAAGGCCACCGCGCGACTACGGCATCAGCGTTCGCCTAGGAGTCGTGTTCTCGCGGATTGGACAGGACTCCTAACCGAACGTCTGGCCTACGGTGCCCTTCTTTTGGTGACGCGAGAACACATACCGAGCAACGCTGGAGCGCGGGTACGCTTCCGACGTTCAAGGTGCCTAAACCTGTACTCCGTAGCGAGATCGTGAAACACGGTTGCGGGAAGGCGCAGACGCGTCCCAGCGTTCCAGAGCGCTTTGTGGGCGCGTTTGAAGTGGACGCAGCGGGCAGCGCCGGCTCTGGGCAGCGCGCTTCACTATGCGACGCGAACCCTGTCACTGGTGGCGCTGCCGGACAAGGCGGAGCGGCGCACCCCCTATAGGGATCGCGCGCTCCCAATGCACTCTACAGTCACCGACAGTTTAAAAAACGTAGGGCGTGGTTTATAGCAGTACCACAAGGATTCGAGTTCGTGCAACTCATATTTTTTAGGCGATATTTTTGTTTTTCCTCCCGTTTTTGTCGCTCACCTTGTTCCTGTCAGCACCCGGTGGACGTGACTTTGCTGGTCAAGTTCCCAGCACCGTTGATAACACTGGTTCTGAGTACTACGCTCTCGCTGTCACTCGGCGTCGTTTCTGCTCTCCTGTGCACACTCGTATCCATACGAGCCGCCGAAAGGACAGGGCGTTGTCGTGCCTGGCTTTTGCACTTGGCTTAATGGGTTTCCCTTCCTTGACTTGGGGGTGGACATACTTTACGTCCTGCCTTGCTCCATCACACGGACCTTCTTTACAATTACAATATATAGGCTGATCATTATTTTGGAAGGTAGCTGAGGATCCAGTCGACTGTTTAGATTTGGACTTCGGAGACAACGGTTCGCTTTAGTATTTTCTGCCGTTCTATTTAGGGGAACTCCTCAACTTTAAAATAGAGATGCCAATAAATTACGCTATTATTGCTATTATTATTATTATTATTACTATTATTAATAATGTTATTATTTCAGCAGCGCCGACTTGCCGATTTCTCGCACAAATATATTGAGGCCAGAAACTATGGAGCCCCGTTCGAAATGTAGACTGCGTGCCACAATGGACCTCTTGGCGAATATGTGCTGCCACCTAGACACGCGAATCGGTTCGAGACTAGGTGACTGGAAAACAACGCGCGCCCAAGGCCTCTCCCACCCGTTCCACACCCAAAACGTCAGCTACATCCTGTTCACCCATTGAGGCGATGTGACCTATAGACCGACACGCGGAGCGACTCTGTTTACCAACAAGCCGGAAGGCCGCGCATGCGCGGTAGCTATGTGGGCAAGAGCAGCCCGGCTCTCCGTGTTTTCGCCATTGCGTTCTATGGCGTGCGCTCGTTGTTGACGTTGTAGGGACGCTTGTATCTTTATTTGTGCGTCGTATTTCCTCACAACGTATGTCGTATGCTATGCCCGACTGTTTGAGCTCGCTGCCCGAGCCTGTACGGCAGCGGTATCGAGACAAACTGTGCGTGGACGGCGTTGCCTTCGATGATCCGTACGCCGTAAACAAGGCCTGCTGGACTTCCGACGTAAAGTTGCTGCCACCGAAGTCGACGGCTCATGTCGTCGTTTATTTAGTTTTTTTCGCCAAGCCAGTTCACGGCCGACACGGTGGCGTACAAGTCTCTCGAGGCCTACGATTACTTCGAGTCGGTTTCCGCACTGCCGGCGGGATCAGCAGTCTGTGGGTCTGCGGAAGTGTGTGTATTCAATAATTGATTAAATACACACAGCGTCTTCGAGTCAAGGTATGATATTTTTCCTACCCTCATGACCACAAGGCATGACAAGCAGTAACGCTTTGTCCTTTCTGCAGTCTTGGCGGTAACACGTTACAAGTAACGGCGTTGCCGGTAACGCGTTACTTTTTTCAATAACGTAGTAACCTACTCATTACGTTTTCGACACAGTAACGGGTAACGTACTTACGTTACTATTTCAAGTAACGTAGTTACGTTACTCGTTACTACTTCCCAAGTCTTAAAGAAATTACACTTCAATTTTTTCCGTGTTTTAGGCGTCAAGCCATGTTTTTCTTTGCGTTTTTCTCGTGAGTATTTAGGTGAAATCGTAAAACGAGATAAAGTAATTATGTTCAGTTTCTGCACGAACATAATGTTTCTTGATATATGACCTGTATCGTCAAAACCGTAAAATGTGCTAAATCGTAATTTAAAAAAAAAGTAACGCAGAAGTAACGTGCGTTACTTTTTATCGGTAGCGGTAACGGGTTCCTTTTATTTTTAGGCAACGTAGCTCGGTAACGCGTACCTTTTATTTGCAAGTAACAAAGTAACGTATTTCGTTACTTTTTTTCAGTAACGCCTACAACACTGCCGTTCTGTCGCCGATCCTCTTGTGCTGGGTAGCACGGGCGTAGCGATCGCCTCCGACGAGCGCTTGGCCGATGCTTTGTGCGCGAACACCATGGGAACAAAATCCCGGTGGTCTTGATCAGGCAACGCTTTCCCTGCACATAAGCAAGCCTCGGGGCGGAGATTGAAATGGAAGCCGCACTTTCCTTCAAGAAAGTGTTTGCCGCACAAACGGTCGTTCGCGCAAGGCGACGATTCTTTTCGATCCACGAATATTATCCACCTTTTATGCCTTTCAGAGTCTGCCGGGAACTTGTGGAAACTCACTCCGCTACTTTTCTTGTACATTTCGGTGCAATTAACGGCCACACAGCTTCGCGGCATGCTGAAATGCTATGACGCCCATGCGAAACGTGCGCGCTTTTGCCCACACCCCCCGGCTCCGGCGCGATCGCAGCGCCGCCGCAGCTCCGTGACGTCAAGCCCGCGTGTCGGTGTTACGGCTCCCCCAAGCTCACCTTTGACCCCATCGTGCGTAATCTTCCGCCCCGAGGTCGACACAACGAAACCGCTCAAAGGCGAGAAATGCAAGATGGCGGATTGTTTGGAACTAGATACTCTCGAACCCAGGCGCATGAAATACTCCGCGCACGCGCACCGCGTATTTCTACAAAAGGTTCATTAGCGCGAACAAGAAATTTGCGCCGCCTATGTTCGTTTTTCGCACGCGGACACATTCTTAGCACCATAAAGTAACCTTAATAACTTTTTTTTTTCGTGTGTGCGAAAAAAAAATTTAACCAAAAACGATTGAAGCAAACCGGCTTCAATCGCTTTTGTTGTGTTTCGTTTATCCGTGTGACCTGGGCTCTCGTGTTCGCGCTCTGTACAGAGCTCTTAAATGGTTCGTTTCCACCGCTCTCACGAACGGGGTGCTGTACTACTCCACTTTGCTCTCAATCGGCTCGGTCAAAAAGTTGTCTTTTTCAGATTTTCGACTAAGTTGCCACTAAAACTATACCCAGGACAGGACCTGTGGGTCTACACAGCAGAGAGAACGAAAAGAGTCAAACCAAAGTTGTGACTCTCCCAGGCGCATAGCGAGATACACTGGTGGTTTTTATTCAACCGCCTAAATCCGTGACAGAGCACGCGATCCGTGCAGAGCCGCTGCGCCTCCGACTCCACCAAACGAACACGACCTTTCCTCCGGAAGCGGCCGGCCAGACCGAAGTTGGGCGGTCGCCGGATTATTACAGGACTACAAACATGGGGTCTGTAAGTGGACAGCCGCTTTTCCGTTGCCGTCAGCCACCTCTGCCGTTCCTCCATAAAACAAAAAGGCCACGTCGTCTTTTTGTAACAAAAAAAAAAAATAAAAAAAATATACGAAACTTTTTTTCTTTTTCTTTTTGTGCACTTGAGTGTGTACTGAACTTTTATTTATTCAAAATGAGGCTCGCCCGGCCTAAGAAAAAAAGTCTTACGATGTGCCCAGAGGACGTATAAACGCCATGCTAAAACATCCCTCGCTTTTTTTTATTTTACATATTTGGGTTGAAACGGAACATCGGTATAACATACCGTCAATTATTATTTTTTTTTTTTCTGTTGCCGCCACGCCGGGACCGTACTGGAAACTTGTCGGAAGGAAAATGTTTGAGCCAATGGTCAAGATAAACGGCGGTTGTTCTTTACAGCAGTACGGTATGGAACGACGTTTGGCTCGAACGCTTTCTTTGCAGTTGTTTCGTGCCCTGGTTCGGGCATGGCGTGAACGGGAACCGTACGTGACGGTAATTCTGTGCTAGAACTTCCTATCGTCAATAGGGAGTTGTAGTGGAGCGTTTCCGCAGCCCGCTAAGCACCCGGATAGCGCTCCGTAATCCGCCACAAAACCTTGAACTATGCAGACAAGGCTGGCGGCGCGCATGCGCAGCTGCGGCGTTTTCTTTGCGGATACCGTAGCGGAGGAGAAAAAACGATCTACTACAACTTGACAGGACGAGACGCGCAACAGGCTCTTGGAACGCCCAGCCTCCAAGACGCACTCTCACCTTCCGTCGTGCTTTAACTGAACGTACACACTCGAAGCACCACGGAACGTCGAAGTATCGCCGAAGGCAGGAAGCTGCCGGAAAACTGAAGAAACTCCCTGCCCCTCTTATCCTCTCAGTCAGTCAAGAAACTCTCCCCCCCCCCCCCTTGTTTTCCCGAAGGCTCTCCCTTAAAGGGGCGCTCCAACAGTATTTGAGCGTCTACTTTTTTTTGTGGTTTCTCCACGCTAGTAGTCCCGGAAACCCAGTGGACAACGAAAGAGTTTAAAAATATTAGCGCATCATATTTTAATTTGACAACTCGGAAACACCTCCTCCGACGGTGGCGCCGCGAGGTGCCGAATGCGCGCGCATAACGGCGCTCCCTTTCACTATACGTCACATTCACTGGGTTTCGTGATTGGCGAGAGCCGTCCCAGAAATTTTGAAGCGGAATAAAGTATATCACACGTTAACCGTCATTATTTCTCTAAAAAGTCGTTTTTATAGAGCTAATAAAGTTGCAAATTAAAGTTCAAAAAGGGCGAAAACAACGCCTCGTCGCTCATGCGCGCCTCCCAGCGGCGGAGTACCTCCTACTCGCCGAGGTGGCTCCGGTAGCGGAGTTGCGGGAGACGACGCTTCCGCGGCTGTCGAAGCGAACTGAGGCAGAGACGCGTCGCGGCGCTTGCGTGGTGTGTCCTCGTACGGCGCGACGCCCAGCTCCGCACTCCTTTTTTAAGAATTCGGCGCTCAAAATCCGATAAGCCCGGTAAATTCATCGATGATGGCAACCCGATTCCAAAGCTACGATGGTTGCAGCGAGGCCTAATGGCCGACCGGGCCGACGGGCTATCAACCAAACTCGCGTCCAATTGGCCAACCGCTTTGCTCCAATCGCTAAACCGTTTCATTTTACGTCATGAAGCGCGATGTTTTGCTTATTTAAAGTTGTTTTCTGCAATATTTAATTTGCTAATAACTCACAAAATATTGCGAATTTCTGTAATATTTTTTTTCCTCGGTGTTCCTGCCTTCATGGAGCTCCGTTTCAGCGCGAACTTCAAACCAGTCAAAAAATTGTTGGTGGGCCCCTTTAATTCACAACGACTCCTCTATTTTCAATGCACCCCCCAACCCCCCCCCCCCCCTAAAAATGTAGACCCCCCTCCCCCCCCTAATTTTAATTCCTGGGGAAACCCCCGCTCTCAGTGACCACAAAGTCTCTCGAACCGGCGTATGCGGAGCACGAGCTCGTCTGCTTCTTGCACAGGGGTTGCAATAATGCAACCCACTATCCTTTCAATCAGAGCCAATCAGAGCTCGGCGTCGTTCTGACGTCACCGTAACTCCTTCACAAGAAGCAGACGACTTGCTCTCCTCATAGGCCTGCAGCTCTCAAGTTTTGAGCAGGGCCCCTCGCGAGCAAACTCGAATACTTTTAGGTCGAATTTCGATTGCGCGTTCTTACGGTACCTCACGCTGCTTGAAGACGCTATAAAATAAAGCACGAATAAAAAACTACTGAAAAGAACCCTGAGACGTAGGAACAATAAAAAAAAAAAACGGTTTACTATGGATGTCATTCAAAACGGGTTACTGTGTTGGATGTCACTCACCAACTCGCCTGCGTTTTTTACTTTTCTTAATTGAAAGGAATGCGTTTTTGCAGTTTCGATAGGCCTCCTGCGCTGAAGCTTTGAACAAACTGTGGCGCCCTCATTTTGGGTAGTATACAGGATCACCTGATTGGGCCTCACAATGCTTAGGGCGCGTTCGCTGGGATTTTTTTTTTTTCTCTGTGTATGCTGAAGAAAGGAAAAAAAAACACCTTTCGACGTCCGAAATCGGCTAGTTTCAACGTTGTAGAACAATTGAAAGTGCCAGAGCCATGCCGCCAGAGCTAGGGTACGCGCCTCTTATTTCTGAGTGTTAACGTCAAACCAGCTAGAGTCCCAACGCTTCATTCTTTATTTTTTTGAACGCGTGAAACGTTGTTTTTTGGTTCAATGCTAGTCAAGTTCAACTAACTCCAGCTCTACTCATTCGAGTGAAGGAAGAAAGAACACATCCACTCAAAAGACATTTGGCTTCACAGACGCTTTTCGACGATTTCCCGACGGTGGAATTCCTCGAGATTTTGTACTCCACTCCAGCGTTCCTGGGGGATGTCAGAAGACGATATTATACAAACATGTTTCGTCTCAAACCTCATTTTGGTGCAAAATATAGATTGATGTGTTCGTTTGCTTTGAAGTAACCTGCTTCACAAGCACTGAATTGGTGAAAGGTTTTCTCTGGCCAGCGTGAAAGTTTTAGTTGTTTTATCGTTAGAACGAACACAAGCAGAAACACAAGTCTGGCAACGGTGTGGGCAAAAGACAAGCTGCCAGTTTTTCTTCTTCCCACAATTCGAGCCTTTTTGCGGACTGGTTTCTTAGAAGAGGTGTGGTCTGCTCTGTCTTGTTTTAACTCAAGATTGCTAGCGCAGTTCTCATCAGTGGCATCCTCCGAAATGCAGCCGTAACATTGGAGAGTTTTAGTAGATCGTTCCGATTACTCCGATAACGACACCCGATACTAGGCCGCAGCCTTTGCTCATGCATCGTATCGTTATCGGGTATCGTTATCGGGAGTATCGGAGGTATCGGAACGATCTACTAAAACTCTCTATTCATACCAGACATGTACACGTTACCCCAAAAAAGTAACTAAATACCGTTACTCGTTACTCGCTCAAAAAGTAACTAAATACGTTACTCGTTACCGATTCTCAGAAGGAACGCGTGAGTTACCTCAAAAGTAACGAGTTACTTTCCACGTTACTTTGACGACCAAAATACACAACTGTTTTTGTTTCATGGTTTATTGTTTTCTTTTTAGTAGTCATTGCCCTTCAGCAGCAGCTGCCTGTAGAAGTTTTCATCAGTTATGTTTCCCCGCTTCCTTGAAAATACATCTCCGGTGACGCTGAAGAGTCGTTCTACCGACGCGCTCGAAGGAACGGTAGTGTTGTGCTTCAGGAAGAGCTGGTGAATCTTCGAGAACTGCGCCTTCATTGAGGACAGCGGGTAATGGGTTATGTGCCTCCCCGTGTTTGCAACCTCCGGGTTTACATTCGGTCCGTACCCGTTTCTAGAAGGTTCAACCAACGAACCTGATTGTGCTCGCTGGGTGAAGGACATTCCCAGCTGTAGAGTTCAGTACAGCAACGTTTATCGCTGGACACGTCAGTCGAACCGTTCGACTGACGTGTTCATCAGCGATATACGTTGCTGTACTGTCATACTGGTTAGTTGTTTTTCGGGTTGCCCATCTGCCTTTGTCACAATAGACGCATACTCAGGTTAGAATGAAAACAAGGCCGTTTAAGCGGTGTTGTACACGTTACTCCTCAAAAGTAACGAGATACCGTTACTCGTTACTTGGCCTTCAAAGTAACTAAATACCGTTACTCGTTCCTTTTCTAAAAAATTAACTAAATACGTTACTCGTTACCGAAAATAGTAACTAGGTACAAGTAACTCGTTACTTGTAACGCGTTACGTACATGTATGATTCATACTAAGCTGATGCCACTTGATCCGGCTAACATATTTTGTGTGTTTTGTTGGCGTGAAACCACAGTCATCTGCAGCAAAAAGAGCATAACGAATATGCCAGTTTTAGTGAAACCCGCATATTCAACACGATAATTTCAGTGCGACCTTGAAATTTCATTTCGACACTTTACGTGAGGGCTCGAAGGCTTGTGCATGTCCGCAGAATTGCTGCTTCTGATCAACATATTAAAACTTCTCTAGCTTTTATTCAATGCTGCATGCAAAGATACAGAGCCCCCCCCCCCCCCCCCCCCGGGGCCTCCCCTTAAAGAAAATAAAAGAAAAGAGAAAAGTAAAGGCCTATGCACACAGTACCGTTCGACTACCTTAACATTACGTGTTGATACGACTGCGAGTCACCAGGGCATTTATGCTTTGTATGTCGCCTGCAGAGATACTCCTTGAATGGGTTGCCATGCCTGAAGAACGAATACCCAGGTTTCTCACGATCGTAACTAGACTGAAGCTCTCATAAGGTTAATAAAAAATACGTTTATAATGCATAACTGGTACGACCATCACTATTACCCGATGTAGTGAAGCGGTCAAATGCTACTCCGTGGATGGGCTTTCAGTATTAACGCGAATTCGCCGCTTCGGCATGTCTCACTCATGCAGTGTCGAACAAGAAATTTTACTCCATAAAATGAATTAATAAAAGTCTAATATCACAAAGTGCAAGTCCGCCGCGATCCCCGGGAACTTGTCAAGACAGTGTCACAACGTGCTGGCGATTAGCCGCGACAATCGCCCAATGACCCAGCACACTGTGGGTTGCGACATATTCACCAGGATGCTGATGACCGTGCACCTGAATGTCCCAGCGCCGTAGAACTGCATGGCGATCAAAAGCTGGAGCACTGGAGGTACCAGCAGACCTCGACTGTTCTCGCGTTCCTCCGGCGATAGGGACTTCTTCTGGAGGCTGGTCACCGTCGCTTACGTAAAGCAGTAGCGCGCAAGAAATTCGCGGTCGTTGAACATCTCCATCGCGTTCAGTCGGTTCCCAAAACAACGCCGTGACACTCGACGGCTCTCCTCTTCGCTACGGTGCAAGAGTTCGCCGGTTCCGAGGACAAAATCCACAAACACGGCGAACGATGTGTCGGCCGCCACGACACCCAAAAGCCAACTCGAGTCTCGAAAAAAAAATCTTGAAATCTTGAGATAGCTCCGAAGTTCCCTTGAGAATTTGGGGTAAATTGTGGATTATTTCCTCAGTCAAGTGGAGTTTCGAGTCGAGTTCAAACTATGAAGCGCAAAACCGGCCTCAAGTGCAGTTCGAGTGGAGTTTCGAGTCAAATAACGTTTAAGAATCCGCCTTTCTTTTTTTTTAATCTTTTTTTGCCTTTCTTTACGAGCATGAACAGACGTTAATAGACGCTAACATTCGAACGTGGCACGTGCATGATCTAACGCTACAACTCCGCCTTTAGGGTCGCATCTTGGAGACGCCAAAGCCAACGTAACCTGGTCGCGTCTTGTGGACGCGCTCGCGCCCTCTGGCCGAGTGCAACAGGCCTATACAGCATAAACGCAAGCAGCATTGAGTGCGAGATCTGGCGTTCCTCAATAGTGCTTCCTGGAATACGTCACTCAAGATGCCGTCCGCGTTTGTTGCGGCCTTCTTTATATATATATACGGGATTTATAAGGCGAACGCTATATTATTCCGCATACGTTGCTTCTTCTATGTGCCTCGGACAGAGGTGCACCTTTTTGTATTTCCTTGCTCGGGCTCCGAATATTGCAGTGGCGTGCCTCCGCGCACCGGCGCTCAGGTATGCCCGTTATGCGGACAGCCGGCCTTTCGTTCGTCCCCACGAATTGTTTTTTTGTTTTTCGTTTGTCTGGGTTTTATTTAGCGTGTCGCTCGCGAATATTGTTGCATTCCAAGGGCAGCGGTCCAGATTTTTGCTCTGGTCGCGTTTTCCTTTTTATCGCTGCTGTTTCGTTCATCTATCTGCGAGGCACGTACCGCGATCTCGACAGGGGGAAATGACAGTGTGCAGAAGAGCGCGACTGGGCGACAGGGACAGAAAAAAAAAAGAAAGAAAAAATATTTAGAGTAAAAAAGCAGGGAGGCGGAAGGAAGCGCATGGGCCAAGGGGGAGGGGAAGGGTTAAGGGACAAGTAGAAATAAAGCATACGACACAGGAAGGCGTGCTGACATAAAAAAAGAAGCAAAGAAGAAGTTTACGTAACAGCGTCCAAGGCTAACGTGTATGCATGGTGCGTCGTTCGCCTGACGAGCGAACGGAGGTTGTCATTATGGGTCGGCAGACGGTGGAATGACATAACTTTCGCGAGTCTGGGCGCGGCTGGAAGTGACATCATAGTACGACCCTGATCTTGTTAACAAGACTCGAATGTCGACCGCCTGGCCGATAAAAAAAAAGCGTTAGAATAGATGGTCGATCTGTGGAAAAGTACGAACGTTTGATCTGAGAACGCCTTTTTTTCCCTCGATTTTTCTGACTTTATGTTAGCTGCAAACTTCCGTCAATGTCAGCCGAACGGGTACAAACTTCAAGCAGCTTATCAGTGGTCCTCTTATCCCGGTGTCCCTGTTTGTAGTCCCAAATACCAACAACGCGCGCTCACCGAAGTGTGGCACAAAATCGCGGCGAAGCACTGGTCAAAGCTGGCACCCCGTTCGTTGGAGAGTCAGGAAAATGACTGACACACGTGTAAAGAGCCCCCCCCCTCCCCCCCCCCCCCCCCCAAAAAAAAAATAAAAAGAAATATTTACATTTTTTTTTATTACAACAATAAACTACGCATCGCCGGACGTTCATTCTCCGTCTCTCTGTCCAATTGTAGCGCTAGCGGTCCGAACGAGATGCCAAAGTTTCATCATGAACCGTTATTTTATTCAGAATTTAAAAGTTATTTTCTCATTTCCCACTGGACATTTTGGGAAGAGCACTTACAACTTTTAAATAGGTAACGACTCGTGCTGAAACTTTAGTAGCTGGTACGGACAGCTAAAACTACATTTGGGCGGCTTGCATTTTTTTCTTTTTTTTTTGGGGGGGGGGGGGGAGGGTTGATGCACTGGACATTACGTGCCAACACCCGTTGTTCTTAGATGGAAAAAAGGCGACGGCATGGTCATGGGGCTTTATGCGGAGCGCAGGTTTAAGAGGTGAGCAGATGAGACTTCTTGTGCGCACGGTGCAGTGACGTCAAAGCGCCGAACCTTGGTTGGAAGTACAGTGGGTAGACGCCACGTTTGGCTGCTTTTGTCTCTACTCACCGTCTTCTCCCTTCGGTCAGAGCAAGCAAGGCCGTCGTCTGCTCCGCGTATATAGAGAACAGTCATGGCAGGGTCTTGCGTTTGGGCGCGGAACGCCGAACTTCTGCATCGTGTTCTAGTCGTGGCCATGGCTGTCTTCGTAAGTCCGCCGGTTCTCTACAAACGAGAGCTGAGTGTGCGAGAAAGGGGAGAGGAAATAGCTTAAAAGGTGCGTTTTTGTCAACTAGCACACTCGTTTGAACGAAAGAGGAACCCTGGTCCAAGACTTCGGCTCCCAGGTCAAATTTAAAGCGCCCCCAAAAAGGGAAAAGAAAAAAGTTATTTTTTAACAATATGGTTGGGACACGCGTGTCAAGAAATTAATTTTACGCGAAAAAAAAAATTAAAGCAATATTCATGGCGCGAAATTTATTTTTAAAATTTGCGCGCAAAGTCCATGTCGTCGCGGAATGGTCGCACGCTCTTTTCAGCTCAACGAGATGGTCATACGCTCTCTCCCCCTCAACGTGATGGCCAAGCCGATCCACCTGTCCTCCACGCGCCCGAAATGCCGAGAGAGAAAACAAGTGGAAAGGAGGTGACCATGTTGTTCGGTTGCACACGATGAGTTGTTGTACCCACAGCTCGTGCTGATGACCACAAATAAATAGCTCCTATAAGGTGTATTCACTGGACGCCATAGTTGAGGGCGTTCTTTAAAGCGCATGCTCAAAAGGAGCTTACATTAATAGGCTGCTAACGCCGGCAGCCTTGATGATGTGGGATGCACGTTACAAAAGAACTGTGGACGCTCGTCATCAGTACGCGCTCAGCAGTTGCGCACACAGCTATGGCCGCCACTGAATACTCCCTGTTGTCCTGCAGCGTTGTACAGAAAGTATGAAACGGAGCAGTCCCACGTACACCGAACGCTATTCTTCCCGCGACCCAGGAGTCCTCCGTCCCCTCCCTTTCCGTAAGTATACGTTTAAATTGCACTCTAAAAAAAGCCCGTGCGTCTGCTTTTTCGCTTAACACTCGGGCAGCCAATCACTGCAACTTACGGAGGCAGCGAATGACGATGCGGAAACATATGTTTAGACCAAAAAACGCAGCCTGAGTTGTGACATTTAGCAATCTAAAAACGTCACGCTTGCATTGTTTGATATGTCACGACTCAGACTCAGATATGTCACGACTCCGTAAGTTACGGTGACTGGCTCTCCGAGTGTCGTGCGGGAAAGTAGACGCATGGGCTTTTTTTTAGAGTGTGTTTTCAGCAGGAACATAAAGCGCAAAGGAAAAAACGAAACCATCATCGTACAACGCTCGCCGAA